>JARJLF010002150.1:0-48719 GCA_029378395.1 Mycena leptocephala
GTACGTACGTGGTTTGCCACCACAGGTTGGAAAATCTCTCCTGCATTTTTTTCTTTTTCAGGGGTATATCCACATCCCCGTATTGGTGCCATCCATGTATTTTGACTGCTTGAGTTGTGTCCATCCCGGATGCTGTAAAATAGAAACATAACTGCCGCGTTCAATCTCGCTCCTTCATCATGAAAATTTTGCTTTCGTCACAAAGCTCCGCCTTTATTTTACAGAGTGCACATGGAGAACTCATAATCCACAATTCCCGTCCCTATTGCCAGACCCCCGCGCCTTCATTTACTTTCACACAGGATTCATCATCATGCTGTTCCCCAATTCCCTGTTCAAAATTTCTAAGGGCCCGCTTGCATCTCACTCCCGTTTACCCGCACGAAAACTACCCTCATCATGCCTCCATACTTCCCAATTGTCGCTTCTAACTTCGAAACTTCACCATCATCTTGCAAAATTTAATTCTTGCCTTCATTCAGAAACTCCGTCCAAGTAAGCACCTTTGTGTCTCATGTCTGGATTAATTCCTCAAGACAATATCTGCACCCAGGGCACCCAAGCTCCGCATGTTTCACTGAACATCTCGAATAATGGTTTGGCCCACTAGGGCTGTGCTGATGAGTCCTCGAAGTTGTTTGATGCAAAAATATACAGCACATAACCTGCTACAGCTGTAAAGTGGGCAAAAACAACAAAAATGAGCCAAAAACAGCAAAAGAAGGCCAAAATGGCCGCTTTACGGCTGCTACCACCTGCAACTCATGCGTCACATATAAACTACCGCATCAGGAAAAAGTGAATCCTCTGTAGAAGTTGAGGGCAAGGCCGAGACGGAGAGGGCTTGTTGGAGGAGCTCCGCGACAGCGACAGTGGAGGCAGCGCTGTAGGCCTCAAGCGCCTTGTCGGCGCTATCCTTCCGCTTATCACTGGCTGTGGATTCGGCGAGGTAGCGGTGGTAGTCGCCCATCCTGGGTATAAGGATGTAAGTGGCAGACGCGTAAGGGGCAGGCGCTTACATCTTGCGGTAGAAGACCTTCGACTCGCCAGATACGGCCGACGGGATGAGGTGCTTGTCGAGCACGTCAAGGATGTCGTCGCAGATCTCGGTGAGTTCCAATTCGATCTTCTCCCGGTATCCCTTGATTATGGAGATCTGGGCCTCGCCGCTCCTAGACTCCTCCTTCTGCTCGATGGAGAAACTATTCTCCACGAGGCGCGGCGGACGCCGATGACGTTCTTGTATGCAACGGAAAGCAGGTGGCGCTCCTCGACGGTCAACTCCTGGTCGGAGGAGACAACACGCTTCATGTTCTCGACCATTTCTGGGAATGCACGTGGGTGACGTCACTCAGCACAAAGGAAGAAATAGTTTACCGTCGTAGCGTCAGCCTGCTCAGCGACCTTAGCGGATACGCTGAATCTTCACGGGATTTAGACATGTAGGGGAGCCACCGGGGAAATCTGTCGTCATCTGTAGCCTCTGTTGCCAGGTTCGGAATACGCAGAGAAACATCGCCGTACATGAGCTCTATAATGACTGGAGGCACTATTGCAACAGTCCTAGCTATATTGTGGGGTGTAGCCTATGTATACTGCACCTTTGTACACAGAGCCCTACATGAGGCTACAGATATGACCACCCCACCCCGCACACTGTGCGTGCCCTGTTTGCTGTATCCTTCTTCTTCTCCCTGACATCCCCGGATAGAAAACGGCGCATCAGTAAAAAATGCAACCACCCCAGGGGAACATGTGGACTATGTATCATTCGTAGCCGCTGTAGCGCGCGCCAAGCTTCTGTGGTGGCATGTGGCAGCTTGTGGCCGTGCAGCGAGAGTATGTAGCATCCTGTAGCCAGTCGGGTTAACGTGTACTCCGATGTATCGCAAACTCTGTGGCCTTCGTGGCACCCCATTGCCTTTGTGGTTCACATATTTTATGCCAAAAGAAACGGGATAAAACAATAGATTGCACGCCAATAATCAAGTACATCTGAATCTCGTGCTAGAAATCGTCAAAGATTCGTCGGCACCCCGGGCTTCTTACCCCACCCTCATTTACTTCCTCCTTCAGTAATCGACGCCCCAAGTTGCAGCGGACTGGTGAAAGCTTCACAATATGGGGAGAGATGGGAGGAGTAAGGAGAATGGACGGGGAGATAGTTAGCAAGAGGTACATAGAAAGAGACAAGAGGACGCACCTAATAACAAGCACATAAAAAAAAAACCCCCCGCTCCGCAATCGTTGAGTATCTAGTGTTGTTGACATGAGCGCATTCAAGTGGAAACTTGCGGGAACTTCCTGATGCACCGACAGGAAAGAGCTATTGGGTCGTTGAGGGCAGCAGGCATTAGAGACAAGGTGTGGGGGGTGGGCATAGTCGAAAATCCTAAAGAAATGACGCTGTCTCACCAAAGATGCCCGACTCCGTGCGTTTGCATGTACGTACACCACTTGACCTGTAGTGTCACATCGCTGACTAGAGCTGTTGCTGTTCAGGAGATTTTGAGCCGGATGTACAGCAGCCTAGTCTGGCTCCCATTGGACCTTGTACAAGCTCACAAGATTTTTGTCAAAAGTCTGATGAAACATGGAACAGCGTAACATGGCGGGCACCCAATGGAAACTAAGCTTGAGGGTGGGGCGGGCGCGGAGCAGGCGACGGTGTAGCGTGTGGAAGAGGGCGATGAGGTGCTGGCCAGGCTGAGGGCGGGGTGACGAGAGGGCGGTGAGGGCCGGTTGGCAGTCGGTGAAGACGTCGACGGAGGTGAGGCGCGGGGTGCCCTTGATGATGTCCAGCACGAGGATCGCGCCAGCGACTTCCGCCTCGAAGACCGTGTGCTCCTCCAGCGTGCCCAGGTGCTTCGTCCTGTTGCTTTCCTCTCTTCCACCGTTCCACGCAATTGCGGCCGCGCCCACCCCTCATTCGAACCCCGAGCCATCTGTGTAGATGCAGAAGCCCCCTTTCCTCCTGACGTCCTCCAACTCCGCGCGCGCCGCGTCCTTGTCCGCTGCGATGTTGGTGGTGATGGAGCCCGTTGGTGCCGGGGTGATGACGCGGTGGGGGTTGATGGTTTCCATTGGGGTTCTGAGGAGAGGGAAGGCGTGGATGAGGTGGTGGATCGGGGAGCGAGGGTAGCGGGGGTTGTATTGGCAGCGTTTGAAGACGCGGTGAAGTGGGTGTGCCCAGAAATTGCCTTGTTTGGCCAAAGCGTGACTTTGGACAGCCACTAGCAGGACAGTAGCGTGACCAGAGTAAGGGGAGATCAAATTGACCTCTACACGCTTGGATTTGCACGTACGGCCATATTCTTCTGGCTGAAGCAAATTACGGCCCAAGAAAGCTTAATGAACTCAAGTGCTCGCCTTGCTGCCAGCTTCCTGCCCAGAAATTGCCTTGTTTGGCCAAAGCGTGAGTTTGGACAGCCACTAGCGGACAGTAGCGTGACCTACACCTGATCAAATTGACCTCCACACACTTGGATTTGCACGTACAGCCATATTCTTCTGGCTGCAGTAAATTACGGCCCAGGAAAGCTTAATGAACTCAAGTGCTCGCCTTGCTGCCAGCTTCCAGCCCAGAGATTGCCTTGTTTGGCCAAAGCGTGACCTTGGACAGCCACTAGCGGGACAGTAGCGTGACCTTCCCACACTCGATCAAATTGACCTCCACACGCTTGGATTTGCACGTACGGCCATATTCTTCTGGCTGCAGCAAATTACGGCCCAAGAAAGCTTACAGCTCTTTGCGGTACAACAGGCGTGGTCCGTTTTTTTCTGTTTTGGCAAGTTTTCACGAGAACAGCTGCCCTGAGCTCAGATCTCAACCGTTTTGCCTCAAAATAAGCTCATTCGATTCGCATTGAGAATCCACAGCGAATGGAATACCGGTATTTTTGATCCTTTAACGTAATAGAATTTCTTCTGGAAAAACTTGGTTTGAGTAGGACACCTGTAGCACTCGGAATACTGCCCCGATTGGCCTAGTTTTTGGATATGTTATATATCTGATGTGGCCCCAGACAATGGCGTGTTTATTTATATTACATGCTGAGTGATTGTGATCTAGCGCACACTTTAGCAAAGTAGATATCCAGACACTGCCATAAGTAGAGCTGTCCATGAAGGTTTGAGTACATTAAGCTTAGTAAACACCCACATTCACTAGGGTCACATCGGACGTATAGCATATCCAAAGATTAGGCCAATCGGGGCAGTATTCCGAGTGCTACAGGTGTCCTACTCAAAACCAAGTTTTTCCAGAAGAAATTATATTATGTAAAAGGATCAAAAATACCGGTATTCCATTCGCTGTGGATTCTCAATGCGAATCGAATGAGCTTATTTTGAGGCGAAACGGTTGAGATTTGAGCTCAGGGCAGCTGTTCTCGTGAAAACTTGCCAAAACAGAAAAAAACGGACCACGCCTGTTGTACCGCAAAGAGCTGTAATGAACTCAAGTGCTCGCCTTGCTGCCAGCTTCCTGCCCAGAAATTGCCTTGTTTGGCCAAAGCGTGACATTGGACAATTCAGCATAGGAGTGACGCAAACAAAGGCCCAGTGTCAGATTTACGATTTGATGGCTTTGTGGACGAGCTGTCTGATGACACTGTTTTTCGTGTGCGCGACTTACGGCAATAGGCCTAACAACTATTTGGGTGGTTTGAGTGTACATAATGGATTCAATGATTGTTGTGAAGGTCCCCCACATAAATCAGAGTGAGAATGGCACGGTAAGGCCAACAAACTGCATCTTTAAGCATTTACGAGATATGGCCCGGGCACGGTTGGGAAAATTTTTAATGAAAATCTCGTGACCACCAACTTTTTTGGCAATGGCAATAAATAGTTGCTCCCTGAGGTGAAGCTAACGCTTCTGCCCCGCCTCAAAGCCGATGGCATGAGGTGATTTCTCTTTCCTTGATTTTTTGGGCATTTTCCCTGGTCCGCGGCGTCGTACGTGTGGAGCGTATTCACATTTCCGTCCGAGGCGAGTACATGTGTCACACCCCGGTCTTTCTCCGTTGCAATGCACTTTGCGCCCTGTTCGTCATTGGTTAGACGTTGGCGTTGGGTTCAAAAGGCCGCAATTGACAACATACGTCGACAGAAATCACATGCTTGGCAAGTTTTCTTTGTCTTCAAGGAGCCAACTGTGTTTGTTGCTGCCTGAATCTGAGTCGACGGCTAAATGGCTACCGGATAATTGAAAACTGAACCTTCGTAAGGGATGGTCCCTGCATCAATGTAGATCGAAAAAGGTTGGCACTCAGATTGAGGGTCTGGTGCGGTGGAACTCCTCGCTTGGGACGGTCGACAATGTACCCACGGAGTCTTCGTTACAGATGGGGATTGGCGCAAGGGGAGAAGCTCTAATGATACCACCCTCAATGAGAAATATGCAAAAGAAAACTGTAGTGGTACCCAAGGCGTACCCATAGTCAGCCCTCAGGCTACACAGCAGCTCTGCCGCTCTC
This sequence comes from Mycena leptocephala, assembly GCA_029378395.1. Taxonomy (NCBI): domain Eukaryota; kingdom Fungi; phylum Basidiomycota; class Agaricomycetes; order Agaricales; family Mycenaceae; genus Mycena; species Mycena leptocephala. The sequence goes on from JARJLF010002150.1 coordinate 5,481, forward strand.
ATCTCTTCTACTTGTGATGCCATCGAATCTAGGGCCGTCCACGCTGCACTTATCTGGCGTTCTAACTTCTCCGCGGCAGGATCGCAGGAGGGAACGTTAGATGATCGTGGTGAGAGAATTTGTCAGGAATGATTGAAGTCCAATGTGTATGCATTTACTTATATAGACTCGTCACCAGTCTGCCAGAGACGGCAAAATCTTCGTGCAAGCACGTTGCCGTAGGCAGACTGGTAGTTCTCGGATGCTGTGCAAGGGCTGCGCGCGGAGTTTGAAAATTTTCCTTCTCTGCTGTTCCGAGCTCAATTTCAGTCATTTCTCAAAATTCAAAAGGGATGGGGTCTTTAGAATCCGGATATCTTGAAAACTGCCTCTTTAGATTTTTTTCAAATCCTGCTGTGCGCGAGCACGAAAAATCTCATTTATAGGGCGATGCACAGCCACAATGATGCCGACGATCGGCACCACCCAAAATTTCAAACTCCACGCGCACAGCATTAACATCTGACGAGAACTACCAGTCTGCCTACGGCATAGTGCTTGCACTAAGTTTTGCCGTCATTGGCAGACTGGTGACGAGTCTATTACTTATATGCACCACTTGTTTTGGTTTATTTATGTATGCAATCAAGTAGTGTTTCGTGCCCCTTGATCTAGTCTCTCCTAGACAGACGCTTCAACAATTTTTGACGTCGTACCTCCGTTTGTTGAGGTCTGTTAGTAAGCGCAGAGGTCCGATCAGAGTAAAACCTTGTTACATAATCATCGGAGTTTGAATTTACCATGGATTCTCGTCGTTTTGACGGCGCAGGGCATTTTTCTCATTTTCTTTCGAGGCAGTCTCACTATTAGTACTTATCCGCGACGATCAGCCTCTTCAGAATCTCCCTAAACATGCTTGAATTGGGGTTGTAGCACATGGTTCAAGATGAGGTGACATGAATGTGACATTTGCCCTTCAACTTGACTTGTCCACAGCAGCGTCAAATAGCACTCAAAAAATCCAAATAAATTTGAGCAATCACAGAACATGTATATAAATGTAATTGTGATGTTTTCAGACCGTGCGATAAGGAGCAGTGTGCTCATTTTGTGATTATGTAATAAGCTTTTACTCTGATCGGACACCTGAGCTTAAAACAGGACTACCCTTGATCCGCTGTTGAGAAATTCACTGCGTTGAGACCTGTTATTTCACAGCCACCGCAGGTTGGTTCTGCTCGCTTCCCCGTTCTCCACGCAATGAAAATTGTTTGAGGGGTGTAAACTCGATTTAACATCCAACACAGTGCTCAGAATTTTTTTGTGTGCAAATGATAAATGTCGGGATGAATTTTCCTTGTAAAAGACTGGAAACCAGTGAAATTTGGATAAAATTTGAGAACGAGCTATGCTAAAGCTCTGGGAATTGGTAAGTAACTTTTTTTATGCCACAGAATCGTCCCTATGACGATCACTCATCTCTGTGAGTGTCCTGGCGTCCAGGCAGCAAACGACGGACAGCGGTGGATAACTTTCCCACGGATACTGATGGGCCAATCTGTCTGCGGATGAGCGATCGGTGGATGTGGCGCGGACAGACAGCCGGTCACGCCGATGCAGGCTAGTCCTATATAGCTCTGATGGCCGAGTCGATGCCGTGTTGGCTGGATGCTTTGCAAGGGCTCGGGCGGCATGAGGACGTGGAATTACGCGATTCTGAAGAGACAGTCTTGTTCAGAATTGCAAGTGCAATCCAGGGAAAATGGAGTTGTGAAATCGGCTCACAAACTGACGGTTCCGACATCAGCTGTAATCTGTTAGTGTCTTACGAAGATAGGTTTATATTATTTGCCGAAGACCAGTAATTTAATATGTTGATCAACAGGTAAGTAGGTGTAAACATCTTACCTCCCCAGGACATGGAGAATAATCTGGTAGTTGAATAAGCATGTCAATTCATTCAGTGGAGGAAACAGTGCAACCTTGCAGCTTTGCAAAGAATCTTACTCTAGTTCCCAGAGAGTGTTTGCGGGACAAGTCAATGTACATATATTGCGTCAAGATAGGATGTCCTAGACAATACATAGTTTATATAATGAGTCGTAACAAGTCAGAGGGAGTCATTTCTCGTAAAAGCTGACTCCCTCAGCTTGTGCGGGACCCTGGCATTGCTGAGTTAGGTTCGCCATCAAGTTCAACATCTCCCATCAACTTAGACCGGTGACCATCTGTCTATGAATGCTGTCGATAGACAGACCGGTCGATCGGAGTTTAAAATCTCATAACGCGCGAGATACCGCATTTGGTATATTTGTAAGCAAGATTTTGGCGGGGCGGAGCCGCAGCCTAACAATAGCAAAGCTCCATCAAAAGTTTAGAAATATTGTCTGTGAGATGAGCACTGCGTATTTTCTGTCGGATAAACTCCCAACACCTTTATATATTCGCTAGACACGTCCTATGCCATATTTTGGAGGATTCATGATAATTGGATTGAAGGCGGACATTGCTGACTAATTAGCCTTTTATAGTAACCCACGCGTATTGGAAATTCAAACTCCGATCGACCAGCCTGTCTATTGACACAATCAAGTTTCGAAAGACACGCTGGATTCGAGCCTACCATCAACTCGCATCAATTCGGAATTGATGTCAATTCGTGTTCAACCGTTGCTCGATGTAGTCTCGTTACAAGTTAAAAAATCATCAAATTGGTTGCAAGTCATAAGAATTCATAAGCATAGTTGAAGCACGAAGAGCCTATTGAAGTCGGGAATTGTATAATTCATAATATCTCAATCACTTTTACAAGGCATTTCGCGCCAGGTTGAACCACTCGACCCCACAAGTCCAGACCCCTGTATCCCCAGACTTACGAGGCGTGGAACGAAGGGTGTGCTCAGTACTGCTATGGTGCAAAACAGAGTTGAACTTGAGAGCTATAGGGATGCCCGATTCGAGGTCAAGAATGAGCCGCCGTCCCTATTGACCTACTCGGCAAGGCTGGGCGTGAGCCTCCGTTTTAGTGCAGTGATTGATGGCAGGTATTTAAGGCAGGATCGTTCACTTGGTTCTGTGTTCGCGAATAGACCATTTCGTTCGGTTTCCTCGTAGGATATATTTTGAAAGGGCAGATATGGTCACCCGCTCGCATGAAGATCGGTTGGTTAAATAAAACAGACTTTTCCTTGGCATCAGGAGATTACGCTCGGGAGACTGGAGCATGGAGACTCGCTTGACGAGCCTGCGATATGGATTGAGCTAGGCTTCGCAGAGCCTGGGTGCGCAGAGTTGGAGGGCTTGAGGATAATCTTGAGGCAGGAATACATCTGAGAGCAATGAAAGACCCAAGCATAGCGGCGACGAGGGCTTTGTAACGGGGTGAAGGGAGCGGCGACGTGGAAGGAAAGAGCGAAGAGCAACGACGCCCTCATCAATCATCAACCCCAGTGAAAACCCCGTATGCCGGAGCCTGCCGTGATCCGTCCCATATGCCGGACATGTGCTCACTTCTGCCAATTCTGCCGCCATCGGGCAGTTCACTCAAATGTTTAAATAATCCATAAATCTTTTGGGTTTTGAGCAAGTTTTGAGTTGCGCTAGAAGTCTCCGACCGCGGATCTCCGCCAGAGTCGGATTGGGGTCCGTGCGCGTCGGATATACGGTCGGCCACAGTCGTCGGAGTTTGAAATGCCCCTTCCTTTCTGCATCATCATCCCACCGCTCCTACCTCCTCCCCTTCCAATTGGTGCTCCCTCTCCCTCTTCTGCTCGCCTGTTGACATGCAGTCTACTTGGGTGATCTCGGTCGTACATCTCGCTCCAACCCAGGTGTCGAAAACAGCGCGTCAAGGCGATATTTGGCGCGTTTTCACGCGTTTTTTCGCCTTATTGATATATGTCGACGTGTTTTGTAGCCATATCGCATGGAATTCGCTTCTAAAGCGTGCTGGAGATTCGTCGTCAAGTACTAAAGGTGCGTCTTTCCTTCCATTGGCGTCGCATTCAAAAAAAAATCGGGATCCCGATGTACATGGGCCACCGATCCGCGCTTAACATTACCTTCATCGGTCGTAAGGCTCCCTCTTTTGTCACTTCATCGGCTCACCTTCGATAGATTTCAGCTCTGTTGCTGCCTTCGCCTGCAATTTTTTGGTGTCCGCCGTTGACATTTCACAAAGCTTTGCGGAATGGGAGCCACAGGTACATCTCTTTTGTTACTGGGCATGCTCGTCACTAACCAGGGACTCTCTTCTTTCATACTCTGTCGGCTCAGATCCAGACCGTCGTTTCGACCACATCGGGTGAGTTTACACATCCTGACTTCCCGTTGCTGCTAATATATGCCTTTCTACATAGAACGTATCATTCGCATTTGCTACGGAATTTATATCGGGCCCTATATACAAATACAGACCTTTGATATCGTTCGCTCGGCTGTTGGCACTGTTGAATTGACGTATGGGACAATGATTTTCCTCAAGGTATGTGGCTCAGCATCTCGGAAGCTCGTCGCTAATGACGATGTATTTTAGCTGTTTTTTTTTTTCCCTTTGCTTTGATGGAGCACATCTCGGTCAGTCACCCAATTACTCGATGGAGCGCATATACTAACCCATTTCTCTCGAAGGTAACACGCGTGCATGCGACCTGCGGACAGACAACCAGAGAATTTGGTGGTGTACGCATTGAGAATAGCTACGTCTTTAGTACGACGACTTGGTGTAGTTGATTGAATAAAATGGATTTGCGATACCGGAATACGAAAATAATCCAGAGAATTGGCCAGCTGTAGCCCAGCATATGTAGGCAGCGGGCGGCAGACGCAAGCATATGAATAGCAGAAATGAGCAGAAATGAGCAGCGGATGGCAGAAACCCAATATGCCGCCCTACGCTATATGGTCAAATTTCCGCCCACATCTGCCGAAATTTGGGTGGGCAGATCTGAGCAAGTGTAGGCAGACCAGGGCACAAGGGATATTCACTGGGCAACCATTGATCACGCGTATGCGATCAACAACGCACGGACCATCAAGTTGATCAACGATCAACAACTTGCGTTCCGATGATTGGGACAAGCTGCGACGCCCCGCGATGAGTGCACGGAATTGCTGCAAACCACAAGAACAGCGGCTGCCGCAGTTTACAGTAACATTTCTGCACAAACAACTATCCTAAATTCAATTTGCTCGAGCTCGGGCTGCCGTCCCGCAGTTGCCAGTTGGTGCCGAATCTGCCGATGTACATGGTGTCTAATCCACCATAGACTTTGAACCAAAGCTGGCATGGAGCTTCTACACTTGATACCCAAACGCGACAAGTTGAAGAAAGGATACCGACGTGAAGATCGGACGTAGCATGAGGACGCATTCACTGCCTTGTATCAAAAGGTGCAGCAAAACCTTCCACAGGATATCCGTGACCAGTGCGGCTTCAATCCCATCGTACTTGAACATTCCCTATGCAAATTTTCTCGTTGTTCGAAAAGAATTGGTATAAAATGTATCATAAGTAGGTGTGGTTTCGTAATTCGATTGTATATATATATATATACTCGTATCCTACGCATTGGAATAATTTTCGACAATTTCGCGGATCTGGACCATCAGCGAGCTAATTGTCTATTGTCATGGGTATAACTGAATATTCTGCCTCAACAGAATTGCAATGGCGCCGCAGCATCTGAAGGCACGATGCGAATATATATATATATATATACACTCCGCATAATCTCGAGACAATCTAGAAAAGGCTGATGGACTGGGGGTAGTGTACCTGTACGGTGGAGGCGACACATGACAACATGGGCTTGCTTGATCAACCTGAGCTCAGTTCGGTAGGTTGTGAACGTTTGGGGGTTGATATCTGCGGCAGCGACAACGTCCTCCATCCGGAACACCATCGGCCCTATGATAGCCGGTGAGTGGGTGCGAACCAAGAGCCTGATGCCAAGGGATTGACAGATACGCAGGATCTGCCTCTCGGTGAGACAGTGGATGTATGTGCTCCCGTATGAGCCAACCCTCCAGTGAGCCAAATCTCCATACTCTCAGTCAAAGCGCTCAAGGAGATATTGACGGATGTCCAAAGCTGATAAATGCATGCCGTGGACGTTCGAAGATGGAGCTAAAGCTGGGGAAGGGGCATAGACAGGGGGGGATGCCACCTGATTGGGAGCTGTAGGAAGCATCGCAACAGGGACTGCGCCACAGAGAGCCTCAGCATCCTACCACAAATGTCAGTGCTGGTGGGAGGCAAGGGAGACGACAATGCACACTGACTTGATGATATACATACAGAATGTATAAAAGCATGTCCTCTGCAGCGCGTTGGCTCCGAAGAAGTGCTGAGCGAGCAGCAGAACCAGGGGCTGGGAGAAAAATAACCTCTGGGTTGAGAGAGTTCTCAACATCGAGGAGCGATCCGAACTCGCGAAAGTTGAACTGGTGGTTGGCGTAGTTGTGGGCTATCTCAATGGGGTGATCGGACACTGTGGGGAGGATATACAATCAGGATGATTGACTGGATTCAATCAGCATGATTGCACCAATTGCATCGACCTGAGTGAACGGCTTACTCAACCCAATTGATAATACACTATCAGGCTGATTGAGGTTTGGCAGAAATTACCCTCAGGCTGAGTGTCTGGCCTACTCTGTCAGGGTGGCCTTCGATGGTTATGCCCACTGCCTCTTGGCCACACTGAATTGCTGCATTGATATCCTCAAGCTGTTCCATGGCTGTATATCGATGCATGAAAATGACACACAACAATTGCAGGCGCTCTGCTTTGTGAGGGTCTCCTTCTGCAGTCAGATTCACTGCCTCCCGGCAACTTTGTAGTGCCTCCTGGAGGTCTCTGAGATCTCCTATCTTTTCATACCAATCGTTACAAGAGAAAGCAAGGCAATATAAACGATGGGCTCTGGCGGGATGTTCTTGTGGTGTCAACCTCACTGCCTCTTGGTTATTTTGCAGGGCATCCTTGATGTCTTGGAGAGTTCCAAATTTTTGATATCGATGTGTGAGTGACATGGCCAAATTTGCCAGAAGCAATGCTCGTTGGGGTCCCCATTTCGAGTCAGGTTCAGTGCCTCTTGGTTAATCTTGAGTGCCTTTTCAAGGTCATCCAGATTTCCCAGCTGCCGATATCGATCTGTGCAGAAGGCACCAAGGTTCCCTAAATATCGTGCATGGTCGGGGCTCCCTTCCGGTGTCAGGTTTATTGCACATACCTCTCCACACTTTCGATATCGATGTCCTAAGGAGATGGCAAGGTTAATCATACGCTGTGCTCGGCTGGGGTCTCTTTCTGGAGTTAGGATCACAGCCTCCCGGTGACTCTGCAGTGCCTCCTCCATATCTCTGAGGTCTCCTATCTGTAGATACCGATGTGTCAAGGAAACACCCAGGAAGGATAGATGATGGGCTCTGTTGGGATCTCATTTTGGAGTCAAGTTTACTGCATCTCGCTGATTCTGCAATGCCTCTTCAAGGTCCTGTAGATGTCCATGCTGGTGATATCGTGCCATCAAAGACATAGCCAGGGAAGACAGGCTTTCAGCTTTGTCTTGGTCTCTTGAAGTCAATGTTATGGCTCCACGGTGATTTTGCGGTTCTTGGTGAAGGTTACTTTGAGATACCTGTCAGTCTGAAGGTTGTACTTGTCAAGAGATTTATTCACCTTGGCTCCGAATCTAAAAGGCTCTTATATGAGATTTCAGCTCTACCACCTAGCTCACAGCATATCATATGAACTCACCGAAGCATCATTAGTAGAGCTAGTACCGACATCTGGATCAGGCTCCTGCCAGGCAGCCATCTTATTTGGAATTGAAGTCGGCTGTCATAGTCAGGCCACTTGCAATTGGAACAAAATAATCCTTACATTGTCTTTTTACTCGGTTTGAAGACCTCTCGCAATTTCTGCATCAAAAACCGACATCTTCTGCATATGATTCTCAGCTTTCCACGAGAAATAATAATTTTTTTTTTTGTACTCACTTCATCCCCCAAGAGATTGGTTTTGGCACCACTATCGGAACGAGACTGTGAGTCGGACCTGATGGACATTTAGTAAGACCTAGTCAAGTCAGTGCTGTATTTTATGTGTAGAGACAGAGATCATCTCACTGTTTGTGGAGTTACTGAGGCGGTGGAAATCAGGGGGGAGAGGTGAGACTAGCACCCTGCTTCTTATATGACTGAGAGTGCCGCATGCTGAGCTGTCACTGAACAGCCCCACGAAGTGATGCCCGCGGAAATTAAACTTTGATCGACATGTGCTCGGTGCTGATTGCTTGCGACTTGCCCGATTTGCCATGGACACCCTTCCTTGCAAACAGCCTCCTCAGAAACATTCGACTGAGGAAATGCTCCATAGATTACAATCCACGGCTGAGACTGCAAGGGAGTGTGGCGCAAGGGTGCAAGACATCAAACACCGTCGGACACGCGATGGCAGTCACGGGTAGCATGTATAGCACGAGGTTTGCATATTTCTGTCTGCACAGCACCCAATCAAATATAGAGGTTTTGGAACTCAACGAGCGGCAGTCCAGAGGCCCGTGCTCTGTCAGCATGTGAAATTTACAGTTGACTGGTTCATAACGTATAGCGTCCGTGGACCTATGCATTACGAGATTCATGCATTATTGGATGCCCTTACAGTGGTGAAAGGTAGTCCGGTGGACCCCAAAAGGCTATGCATTATACCTCGTGTCCTCGTATCAGATTGCACCTGTTTGCATCCTCCTTGATTTAGCCTGCTTTTCCCACTCACCGCGCCAGCCTCACGGATTCTGGCGTCAATTTTCTGTTTTACAAGCGCTCGCCGGACCGCTTCGCGGTCCGGCTCCCCCTTGGCTGCGGCGCTGAGCTGTTGACGCTTGTTGACGCTGAAAAATTTATCCATCACTCTCTTTATTAACCGTTCTTTAAGCAAATGGCTCGCGATTCTTTGAGTCTGTTTGGCCCTTTCTCCTTTTGCTCAAATCCATTGGTCTCTCTCAGCTTTTTAGCCTGGCTTTCGTTTCCTCCACTCACACGATCTGTTCATTCTTTTGCCATCTGACCTATGCGCAGCCTACAAACTGACAGCACATGGACAGCACGGAGCCCGGCGCAGCCCGAATCTACTTGCCAGGAAAGTACGCAAACCAAATATCCGAAGTTGAATCCTCTTTGTCCTGCCCGTTTCATCTTCCTTTCCTCTCCTCACATCGTCTTCCTTTTTCATTTTTGGATCGAATCTTTCAAACCCCGCCAATCCTCCCTGTTTCGCTTACTGATCTATTTTGCCGTGCCGAGAGTCCACGTACGCACTGAGAGCGATTGATATCAGATGTTTGGACCCATGACCCACTGCCGGCGCTTTTTGTCTGATCATACCCACACTTGCTGTGCCGGATAAATAGGTCGTCTTTTTGGTGCGCAGTTACCTGTCTTTTCCCTCCTCCCACCACCCAGTGCCCACCCGAGAATGTGCAATTTCTATTCTGCAAGATAAGCGCCTCAAAATCGTTCTAACCATCAAGAAATATGTTCAAGAATCCCAGATCAAGTCTACTTTGCAATTAGCAAGCAGCATATGTTTGGAATACGCTCACCGATCGTACAAGCTTTCAAGGATCAAATATCATTCAAATCAAGCGCCGACGCTCTTTTGGTTCCACTACATTGCAAGACTGTGTTGCTCTTCTCTCAACGCGCTCCCAATTCGATCATCTTCTGGCCGAACCAGCCTACGTGGAGGGTGCCGCAAGACGCGAGACAGTATGTGCCCGGCCCTGCCGAGGCGTCTCGACCGATCTCGGCTAAGGCTCACCAAATCTGGACACACGTGGCTCCAGAAGCCGTCAAAATGCAGTGGTAGTTGGAACGGAACGCTTCAATAACCGATGCAGGAGATAAACGGTTACGTTCATTCGGGGAGCGACGACCTCTTCAGGACCGCGCCTTGTGTTTCTTTCGGAGTGTATTCAGAACCTCCTTCGAATCGTCGAGTCGCTGGGTTCCCTCCGAGAGCAGTTTGTTGATGGTGACTGTAATTCGGCGGCCCACCGTTTCGCCGAGTCCGCTGCCTTCTGACTTGCCGCATTTTTGGTTTTCAGTTCAGCGACCGTAGGCTGGAGCCGTCCTTTATAGTCCTTTGTGTGCAGAAGCTTTCGTTCGGTGGTCTGGTACTCGTGGTTATAGTCTCTAAGCTTCTGCACGTTTTGAGAAGAACCCGGAGTTGCCGAGCCGGTCGGTTCCGAGACTATTCGGCTCACTACAATTTAATATGTATCCAAGGTATCAGCTCGACGGTGCAGGCGGAATCATGTGGAAGGTCGGGGGGCGTGAATAAGGAGTAAGTGACGTAGGAGACACTGTGGGATATACAAGAAGCATGATTGAATGGATTCAATCGAGATGATTGTGCCCATTGCAAAAAGCTGACTGAACGACCCTATCAACTTGCTTGACAAAGTACTATCAGGATGATTGAGCTTTGGCAGAAATTACCCTTAGCCTTATATTACACTCAGGCTAGGCGCTTCTGCTCAATTGCTCTGATAGCTGGTTTCAGTCAGGTTGACAGGTTGCAGATCAATTTATTGGTACTATATAATACACGGTGTCGCCCGACTACTACAAGTACACCGCATCGCCCGTCGCAAGTTCCCCGAGTCCGCGCCGTCCCCAAGCTATCTTCAGTCATCTAAGAATTAAGTCAAAAGACCAGGAAGTTGACACCCCGTTGCAATGGCACACCCGAGAGGCGGAATCTGATATCCGTACAAGCCAGCGCGAGAATGAAAGGTAAGTAAAAATAAGAGTACAATGAGAAAAGCTCAACTTGGGATGCGACACCTACAGAAATCCGAACGCTGGGAGGGGGCCGTTAGTTTCAACCGGCGAGTCAAAAAAAAAAAAAAAAACTTACCGCAGGCCTCTGCGATCAGGTTACGCGCGCCACTCCAAACCTCAACTGCGCTACCAATCGGTTAAATAGAAAGAAAGCACAACAAATCAAGCACTTGCCGGGTTCAGATCCAAAGGAAGATGGTTATATATCTGGACGGATGAAATGGAAAACAAAGGTAGCATAAAATTGAACCAACCAAGTGCTAACACGCTGTTGACTAGAAGGAAGAGATTACGCCATGGTCGAGTAATCAAGATCATGGAAAAATTATGCCAAGTTGTGGCCGTCAAAACACTGGGCAAATGTGATGTTAGCGAGATGAATACGTGCTGAAAAAGAGACGTATCCACGGTCAGCGTGACGCAGAGGTAGGCCTTGGGATGCGGGAGCTTTGTGAGAGGTCGCTAAGCACGAACCCCATCAGTGGGCGGAGAAATGCCAAAAATGTAAATGCACTTACATCGGGAACTGCGCAACGCGGAGACGAAGAGATTTGTCGGAGAATGCTAAGAACTGATACTGGTGAAACACCTGCCGAGAGTCAGGGTGGGTTTAAGCATAGGATTGGAAGAAAGCAGCGCGACACGCAAAGCTTGTGACATGCATATTCAGTGCCTGCAGTCAAAAATGCCCTAAAGTCTACAACCCCTACGTTTGATTAATCCCCAGAGTTTAGGGGCCCCCCGAAATCCGCCGGATTCTCAGCTGCATCCTCCATACTTGGGCAATAATAATATTTTTGTGTGGAGGGAATAATATTATTGGATGAGGAGCTTATGTCAGGGTCCATGTATCTTTTGGATGAAGGGTATCCACAGCAGGTATAATATTTTGCTCACCAAAAGTATAATATTCCTTCCCGTGTGTGGTAGGGTCCAGCCAATCAATATTGAGTGTAAAAGATTACTAGCCAACTGACCTAGGCTCAGCCAATGGCCATTAATACTATTGCCCAGCAAGTGCCAGGCTTTGGCTGATGGGGGGAGTAATATTTATTTGCCCGGTGCAGTTGGATTCAGCTGACCGATATTTTGAAACCCTCAAAATATTATTCTGCCTGCTGTTCCAGGGTTGGCTGATGGGTGGCAGTGATATTATTTTGCAAAGAGCACGAGGGTTCGGCCAATGGGCAGAATAATATTTTGAGCCCAGCATGGTTGGATGCAGCGGATCAATATTTTGAAAGCCTCAAAATATTATTCTGCCTGCTGACCTAGAGTTGGCTGAAGGGTGACAGCAATATTATTTTGTGGGCAGGGTAGCATTGGGCCAATGTGTGGGATAATATTCTGGGTCCAGCATGATTGGATTCAGTGATTGATAATCTGAGAGCCCAGAATATTATTGCACCTGCTGACCTGGGGTCAGCTGATGGGTGACAATAATATTATTTTGCAGGCAGTGTGGTGTTGGGCCAATGGGTGCGATAATATTCTGGGTCCAGCATGATTGGATTCAGCTGATTGATAATTTGAGAGCCCAGAATATTATTGCACCTGCTGACCTGGGGTCAGCTGATGGGTGACAGTAATATTATTTTACGGGCAGTGTGGTGTCGGGCCAATGGGTGGGATAATATTCTGGGTCCAGCATGTTTGGATTCAGCTGATTGATAATTTGAGAGCCCAGAATATTATTGTGCCTGCTGACCTAGGGTCAGCCGATGGGTGACAGCAATATTATTTTGCGGGCAGTGTGGTGTTGGGCCGATGGGTGGGATAATATTCTGGGTCCAGCATGTTTGGATTCAGTTGATTGATAATTTGAGAGCCCAGAATATTATTGTGCCTGCTGACCTAGGGTCAGCCGATGGGTGACAGCAATATTATTTTGCGGGCAGGGTGATATTGGGCCAATGTGTGGGATAATATTCTGAGTCCAGCATGGTTGGATTCAGCTGATCAATATTTTGAGAACCCAGAATATTATTGTGCCTGCTGACCCAGGGTCAGACATTGGATGACAGTAATATCATTTTACAGGTGAGGTAGCATTGGGCTGATGGGTAAAAATAATATTCGAGCCCATCATGGCTGGATGCAGCTGATCTGTCCATTTGTGTTTGGAAAAAGGGAACAAAACATCCCAAAAAGCTGGAATCGAAAACAAGAACCCTTTAGTGATGGCGGTAAGAACACAACAGAAGGATAGCCACTATACCAACCGAGATTTGTATGAGGATTGGACCCAGCAAATGCATCCTGCCCGTGAGTAGTTTTCTTTTTTTAGCTGACTACATCGCTGCCATGTGCTCATTGTTTTTTCCAAAGATCATAATATTATGTGCCTTGCATACCGCAGTGTGGCTGATGCAAGAAGCAATAATATTTTATCCCCTAGGACCTTGGCTATAGCTGCAGGCAAATATTTCCAACCATGCGATTACACAGGATTTGTCTGTCCCATGGTAAAATGCATTTTCTTGCACCTCATATCACCCACACCTTGCCTGTGATCGCGTTTCTAACCACAACAAAACCACTGATCGGATCAATTATCTTGGGAACGGGCACCGCCCTTGATCGCGGTGGCAGCTTTGTACTTGTTTGGTTGATAGAGAAGCTTGGTTCCAGTTTCGCAAACACATCAGCCCTTTACAGACTCATTTTGGTGCTTAGGATGCCAGAGAATGCGGGAAGGGAATCCGCATAAAAATAAAAGTACTGTGGCGGATTTTTGATTTTCGCCACTCACATAAAAATTGCACCGTTTCGGTCAAAATCTTGATAGCCTCTCGACAACAAAGGAGAAATTCAAAATTCCGGCACAGTACTATTGTGAAGGGCCTATTTACCAATAAATTTCATCGCGGAAGAGGAGAGGTTTGTTGAGAATTGAACAATTGATGGACATTTTACCGAAATTGAGTGAAATTGATCTCTGTGGTAAGGGAGGAACCGTATTTGCTTCAGAACCTGCTCAGAAAAATCCAGAATGCCTGTATACAGTGGTGCTCTAAATAAATGCCGAGCCCCGGTTTGAGGTCATTTCATGGTCGAATTCCTTCAAACAAAATTGTAGCATGAAAATTCAGTAGTTCTAAGCTTGTTTGCATCAAAAATACCATACCATACCTACTTCAATGTCGCGGAATAAAAATATTTGGGGTATTCTGAAAAATCGACTTTGTAGACTGGCTTGCTATCTAAAATCGGTCATTAGAGCATGAAAGTACTTGAAAAATGAAGTATACTGACATTTTAGTTGACTTGATTTGATACTGATTTGAGCTCACACGGAGGCTCCCAAGTTCGCCATTTTGGGCGAAAATGGACAAAAATGCTCCCAAAAAGCAAAAGTGACCGATTTGCAGTGCCCATTGTGAGCTCAAATGAGTATCAAATCAAGTCGACTAAAATGTCAGTATACTTCATTTTTCAAGTACTTTCATGCTGTAATGACCGATTTTAGATAGCAAGCCAGTCTACAAAGTCGATTTTTCAGAATACCCCAAATATTTTTATTCCGCGACATTGAAGTAGGTATAGTATGGTTTTTTTGATGCAAACAAGCTTAGAATTACTGAATGTTCATGCTACAATTTTTTTTGAAGGAATTCGACCATGAAATGACCTCAAACCGGGGCTCGGCATTTATTTAGAGCACCACTGTAGCCCCGCCACATAAGTACTTTGCTGGATTTTTTTGTTTTTTCCCTTGGTGTAAACACCGGACCGGAATCTTCGGAATCTTCAGCAAATTCTGCAAATGTGGGTCAAAAATGATGATTCCGGCGAGGTAATTCGATGGAAATTGCATTTACCTACAATATTTCCTGCGAAAGCCAACAAATCTAGCTACATTTGACGAAACCATGGATGTTTTGCTATCACAGGTTTGAGCGTTGTGACGAGGTGACATGCGTCGCATCAATTGCTCGCTCCCCTCACCACAAACCACTTCTTCCCACGTGCGGCGAGTTCAATTGAGCTATTGAGACATGTGCGTGCAAGGGGGGGAAGTGCAAGGCCAAGAAGATATTGAAGATACCCCATTCCAGCTGTGGCTGTATGCGTCTATGTCACGTGGACACAGTCCGGCTACCGCAGTCTATGTCTGTCTACGTGCGTCTACGCGTTCACTCCACTATTGTGACTTTTTTCAAGAAAGCTTGCTCAATGTAAGTCTACCTCTGGCGAAGTTGGTCTCTACGTTGGTCCACCCTCTGTCCATGTCGGTCGACTCACGTAGACAGATACACCATGCCTACGTGGTGTAGCCATACGTAGCCACATATAGCCAGACTGCCTTGTCTAGGGCTCTGTCTATGCATATAGCCAGACCATCTGTCCATTGGGGGCCGGAACGCAGTGAGAGGACCTGTCTTGCACCACCACGCTTAAATGCGGAAAGGCGTTTGCGATTATCAGTGCAGTGGATCCACCACCACCTCCTACATCGACTACAACCGAGTTCTTGGGAAGGTCGTCCCATTTGAATCCTTCACACACAGACAGACGATCAGTCCGAATTCATATACGAACCAAATCGCACCAGACACACCAGCAAGGATTGCCTCCGGTGGCTCCAGCTTGGTACTACACGCCATGGCGAACTAGAAGCGGGCTTTCTCGTGCTCGTTCTCTGGTCGATCATACCAGTCAAACAGAAATGCATCCGTCTTGGTCGCGATGTTCCATGGCGAGTCCGTGGATTTGACCGAGTACGCCTGTATTTTCCTGCCCTAGGTCCCTAGTCATTCTGCGCCGACTACCCCATCTTCGTCAACGCCGGCGTCACACTCACTGATGCTGAGGAGTTGTTGAGCACTGGCCAGGCTGCTGGGTCTTCAATATGTTCACGTCGACACCTTGCTTCGATTTCACTTTGCTTGCTTTGGAGCGCAATCCTCTCAATAATTACTCGCCATCACAAAAGTAACCGGAAATCGGGTTTTTACGGCATCAATTTGTAGAATATTTTTGTTCCAACTCAATTTCTGTGTTCTTTGGGCTATATGGCTGCCATTAACCTGAAAGTCGGCTTCGAAATCGATGGGTATGTGCTCGGTAAATGGCTTATATCTATTGCACGTAATTTTGTGTCAGATGGCCAAAGATGTTCCCACATACAGTCACTCACAGGTATAAACTTGGTGGGAAGTCCCGAGGGCAAGGGGATGCCATATGTGTTCTAAAATCTACATATAAGGTTGGGACGCTGATACATGAATGAAAATAGGTGAAACATTCAGCAAGGCAAGTCAGTAAAATCTTCGCACAAAGCATCATCCTATTTAGCCTAAGAATTTGTGCCTGAGTGCTTTATTATTGAATGAGAACCCACGAGGGCACTCGTTACAGTCCATTCCACTCGTCCAGGATACAATTTTGAAGAGATTAAGTTTATAATGGGGATTTACCTGATGCCTGTTGAGATTTTGTGTTGATGTTGCAGAATGGCTTGCTGAATTCAGGGTATTCAAGGTTTCAGCTGTCCCAAATTCAAGAAATATGCTTCATAACTCACTCTATAGTTGACCCACTGTCAATTGGGTCTCAGATTGTCTATTTGAGGCCAATCTTTCTCGTGGACCACAAAATGACATAACTGCTGTCAGCTCACTGATCTCTTGGTGGCTCTAGCCAGTGCCAATGAACCGAGACTTCCAAAGCAAGTTGGGTTATCTGCGGGTAGAACCCTGACGTATCTGTGAATGGTAGGTAGTCCAGCTCAGTGCACGTGGTCTATGGGAATAAATGCATTTCCGGTTACTTTTTGTGATAGCGAGTACAATTGTTTTCATTGTAGAATCATGTAAGATCACCACCCAGCTGGATGGCGCTCCGATTCCGTGCGGTTTCCTTTCCATTCGCACTCTCTCTAAGTTCTGATGCGTCTGCACAGTACTCCTACCTCAGCCATGAGCTGGAGGACCTGTGGTTCAGTGGGCTCTCTGCGCAACAGAAGAAGAAAATCACGTAGTACCGCGTGCCGACCAACCGCATTTCAACCCGCATCCTCTATTTGCCCCGTACAACTTCGGAATCAAGGCTGGATGGCTCGAGGCGAATAGGACCGACGCTGAGAAGCGCTCTCTTCTGAAGGACTGGGGCAAATATCCTGAACCGGAAGGCTGCGGCCTTCCGCATCTTACCACGGTTGTCGGTGAAGGGGAGCTTTGAATCCGTCATGATGTCGAGCAAATTTGGCCGAGCCTTTTTGTCAACATTTCGTTCTTTTATTACATCGTTTAGGTATCTAGTCCAGTCATATAACAATCCAATTACCCTTCTACTATTGCATCGCCCATTCCGTAAGCTGAAAAGGAAGTCGGGTACTAATCACGGGCTTAGCACCAGCACCGAATGAATTTGAACTACGTACCCGGTCCATGGTCGTTGTAATCCATATGGGAGGCTTCATGAACTTGATTAACCCTCGAGAAACTTGACACTGGATGTCGGAAAGTGGTATCACAAACGGCGGGGCAATCGCAGTGGGGGTCTGTTGGGTGTGCATATTTGTTGAATTCCCAAGTATCGACGCCTAGCTCTGCACTGCAAACGAAATCAGGTTAGCAGCAGGTGTCAGGACGAAATACTGACAAGTCGTTCCACGCAAATGCATTATTATTGAGTGGAGTGAGATTTTCAACCACTTGATGTAGGCCAATAGAGCGTCTTTGGAACCAGGTATTCCCATTGGTCGTGCTGAAATATAACCTGTCCCTCCCCCACATACGCTTCACCTTTGAATTGAATCTGAATCAAACCTGATTCAGCGGATCTGGCCTTGCACGCGTGGTTGGGATTATTCGGCGACCATCAAGCAGCGCATACTTATATGTTTGCACGTACGAGCCGAGGATTTTGGTGCTGGATCCAGGCGGCAAGTCGGTAAAAGGCAGGTGGACAGTCGGCTCGCGCTTGTTATAATGGTTCACGAGCCCTAATCGCATGACGTCGCTGCCAATCAAGGCGGTTTTTTCTGCGATGCTCCCAGCCGAGACTCGTGAAATCGTGCGGTCTGTTTTATGCTCAAATATTATTAGTCGGTTGAAGAAAAAATTGCCGACCATGGACAGCAGCCTCCTGGATAGTACCCATGGCCGCGACGCCTTGGCCAGTCCCAAAAGGGAGTTTGATAAATTTGTGTTTTAGTTGGAGAGGCAACGGGACATCTGAACCAGAGGTCTCTTCAGAATGCGATTCAACTGAAAATACCCCGTAGTGTTATAAGCAAAGACCAGAAAAAATTGAACTTACCAGTCCGTCAAGCTGAGCCGTTATATGAAATTCTCGCATCATAGAGACCTCGAGAAGGCCACCAGATCAATTGTCACGCTGTGGTCCACGGAAATAGTGAAATTCACCCCATTTTTCACCTTCAAAAAGCGAGAAATTCGCCCTAAGATGCCTTGAATTTCTCGGTCAAAAGCGAATTTCACTGCAAAAAAGGGTGAAAAATTTCACGTACAAAACGTCCCTTTTCACTGTAACATTTCACTTACTTTTCAAGTGAAAATTCACGCCATTCTGGGGTACCTTGCGCCAAAAGGATATTCACTATTCTCACTATCCAGACAAGGTACAGTGATTTGCTCTTAACCCTCTTATGTAAGGCTCAGTGTAGTTACTAACAGACTTATTATAACTAAAGGCCCTGATCGGCAACCGTGAATTCACGCGTGAATCTCCACGGTATCTAGAATGGACGCGTAATTACGTTCCAACTCAACCTTGAAGCACCAAGGGGAGTTTGCATCTCAAATGGAACAAGAGGGATGTCTACACAGCGTCACAGAGGCTCTCTTTGGGTCAACCCAACAGTGTATCAGACCTGCAGCAGGAGTTTTCCCCCCGTCGTCTCCTCAACCTAAACACCTAAAAGGTACAAGGAGATACTATCTGAAATTCTCTTAAAAACGTGTTTTCAAGTACCATGAGTGTCAATCTAGATGTCCATCCATCACAGATCACCGGGGAAAGCAAAATGACGAGGTGGAACACCATTGTTCTCGGAGCGAACAGAATTGACACTTGTAGAGACAAGTGCTAAGGTAGGGCTCACTCATAAGCAACTCACCTCACGTGATGTCCAAATCGGGAAGATGGCCCTTTGATGGCCATAGATGGGCAATTTACAACCACGGTGGCCTCATCTGGTATAAAATGAATACGAAAATCTGTTGTAACAATTCCTAACTCATATAATCCGGCTCCCCGTAATTTTTGGTGCAGTATTGAGATGGCTGAAAGTGAAATACCGAGATTTTGGTAGTAATCCGGTTTCAACTCATCAATAATATACAGATATGGGCCAAATCTTTTTTGATGCACCACTGAATACAATATAAAGAGTTCTTCGTATCAAAAATTGGGATATTGTGTGCTAATGGACCGCAATTTGGGCAAAAAGGTGCCAGAAAAGCCCATCTTCCCGATTTGGACATCACGTGAGGTGGGTTGCTTATGAGTGAGCCCTACCTTAACATTGTTAGACGCTTTCCCCAAAAGGCTCATTTTACTCAAGTTCTCTCAATATCTCGCGTTCCGTGTAACCGTTCCATTATATTTCACGCGTTCCGTAGCCAAAACTTAAATCAAAACAACCAATATATTTTGAATGAAACAAACAATAGAAACTAAATAGCTTCCAGTGACGTTCCGAATGAATACCAAACTTGTAAGAAACGACGTCAAGCGTATGCCTTTCGTCTAACCGAGAAGGGGGGGATTCACTAGCCCTACACTCGAAACTTACAGGCTTTATATACTGCTCTCAAAACACTAATAAGGAAATGGATACAAATGCATTCTGTTAGTAATACGGATAAACAGAACTCGGAGCCAAGACTACTCCGCGATACGCTGCACTAATGGAGACGATGTGCTTTAAATAACTCAGTCAAAAGGAAATATCACACCCAAATGGTTCCCACATCACGATTTCGGCTGCTATATCACGTATCCGGTTTCCAGTGATGGAAACCATTCAGTTGTCCATCGCGGAAACGAGCAAGACAGCAGGCTTCCCTCGCTCACGAGGATGCAGAGGAGGAATTCGCTGGTTCGTCCCTTTTATCTATAAGTTCGTTGCAGCTCTAATTTATTATTACAGCCGCCGAGCTCGCAGTCAACAATGAGACGGTCCAGAAGACAGTTTCGGCCGCACGCAAGGTTGTCGAATCAGACTCCTATCCCCCCACTATCGGCTCCCTTCGCCTTGAAGAGTCCGACGTTCGCAGCCGAATCGCCTTCACCAATGCTCAACTCCACTACCAACTCGACCACCGCGACTACCTCCTTGCGGACCTCCGCCGCATCCTGGACGCCCAACACCAGCGGTCAGAAGGTCCGGTTGGTGAGAAATCTTCGTGATTATATTCCGAAGTGAGTCCCCTTCCTATCCTTTCTTGCGCCAACTTAGAAGTGTCTTAGTGAAGCCCCTGGCTAGAACCTCCATGAGGACGGCATGTCCCCAGTACACAAAACGGTTTATGTGTCCACACATTCGTATTGGCTCCCCAAGCACCACATGCCGTCAACATGCCGTCAACTGCTCCACGGTCCGACGGAAATCCGTCGAGATGTTGGCATTTGTGCAACCGCTCCACTCCACTGTTGAGCTTCTATTTATAACTGTTGACATGGTCGACGCACACATCTCTCGAAAAATCAGTCATTCCGAGGGCTTTATTTCCCCGGAAATAGCCTCAGATTGCCGAGGGTTTTGCCGCTCGGCAGCATCGGTTTTAATCGGTCCGCAGACCGATTTGCCATCACCCTCGCCATGGCGGGGTTGCCGGACCGACTAAAACGGATCCTGCCGAGCGGCAAAACCCTCGGCAATCTGAGGCTATTTCCGGGGAAATAAAGCCTTCGGAATGACCGATTCTTCCCATTGAAACCCCAAAATTCCATTCAGCTACGCAAAGCTGGTCATTAAACGATTCACGTTGAATATTCGACGTACCACGCCCTCAAGCTGTGCCATTCGGTGAAATTCTCGCATCATCGAAACCTCAAGAAGGCCGCCTGACCAATCATTGCTGTTCAAATTTTTGAGAACTTTGTTCAGCCACTCGGTGAGGAAGGCCAGATCCCATATAATGGCCCGTAGTCCAAGGCTTGGTCTGGAACGTGTACTGCCCAATGATGATTAGGTTTCATCGCATTCACGCCGTACAACTGTTGCAGCATGGTGAGACCACGAAATGAGGAAGACGGTCGCTGAAACTACCTCCAAAAAACCCAAGAGATAATCACGCAGCAATCCCTTTGCTCGATCGAGTCCCTCGAAAGTAATGGAGCTGCCAACCAGAATCTTCAATGCTGCAGCGAAACGGAGAAAGTTCCGAGGTTCGTCTGGCTCATCCGTCTGAAAGGCGCCTTTGGCTGACGCGGGCGACGAGATTTCTTATTGCCTAGCTATTTTTCTTTCTCCCATATGTCGAGCTTTTTCTTGTACTCTGTCAGGTAAGCTTTCAAGTTACTGCGCCAATAGTCCCCACACGGGACCAGTGTTTCCGGTCCGTGATGGGCTTACTGCTCTAGCTCTGATGGCCGACTCGATGCCGTGTTGGGCTGGATGCTTTGCAATGGCTCGCGCGGCATACAGCATCTAAAATACGCGATTCTGAAGAGACAGTCTTGTTCAGAATTGGAAGTACAATCCAGGGAAAATGCGAGGTTTAAAATCAGCCTTCAAACTACAATGTTTTCGGTCTGTGATGGGCTTAGGTACTGCACATCGCTCTGGATGGCCGAGTCGATGCCATGTTGGGCTGGATGCTTTGCAATCGCTCGGGTGGCGTGAGGACTTTGAAATATGTGATTCTTACTGACAGCCTTGTTCAAAATTACAAGGGCAATCCAGGGAAAATGCGAGTTTTGAAATCCGCCTTTGCACATACCTCTGATGACCGAGTCGATGCCATGTTGGGCTGTATACTTTGCAATGGCTCGGGCGGCATGAGGAATTTGAAATACGCGATTCTGAGCCGACAGTCTTGTCCAGAATTGCAAGCGCAATCCAGAGAAAATGCGAGTTTTGAAATCAGCCTTCAGACTGGCGCTCTGGAATGAATTTGCAGTTGTCCTCACACAGGACTAGTGTTTCCCGATGCCACCAATGGAAGGACTAACTCTGTAGACCGGACATCCTGGAGGATAGAAGCACAACATTTGTAGATCGCAACAATGTTCTTCAAATTGGGCTTTGCGGTGGGGAGGCAAAGAGGAAGACGCCGAGAAGACTTTGACGACCCCTCCTGAGGGCGAAGTACATACAAATCATATGGTAGGGAACCGCGTCTTAGTAGTTAGGTCACTTGTTGTATAGAAATGCAGATTCAAAGAAAAATAAAAAGAAAAAAGATGCGGTCACGCGCGTTTTTGTTGCGACACATATGTTGTGGAGGGCCGCTCTGGCGCCTTTACGGCCGGGTCAATTTAACAAAAGTGGATACTCGACATAAGCAAAAGAAGAACATGGAAAATTCCTCGACCCATCCTGTCGGTCCCTATCAACCTCAGACGTTCTCTCAGACATTGACGTCCAGCTCCACTCAGCGAATCTTGTTCACGCTGTCAATGGTGCTTCCCTATCCCTTCATGAGAAATCCTCTCTGACTCATTCTAACATTGTTCATCATGCGTTAGCTGTTACCTCGTTGACTGCCACTCTCGCAGACGTGGATCGCATAGAAAGCACCCCCACAGTATGGAAGAATGTGAACGAAATCGAAGTATACGAGGCTCTCAAAGTAAAAGTTTCATTTTGGTATGTGTCTACGGGATTGTTCAGATCTGCTAATTTATTCTTGAGGAGGTTTTCCATGGAGATTTATTGGCTGAAATTTTGATTCCCAGGGTAGATCATATGTCTCGATGGATCCTAGACTAAGGCAACTGACATGGATGCCTCTCAGACTATTGAAAGTATCATTGGGCCGATTAATTCAAGGCGCTTGCAAAAGGTAATTAATACGTGATGATTGTTGAGTTCGGGATTCAAAGGCTCTCATTTTCACAGCTCTTCCCCTCTATCCGTGTTTTGACTGAGTCAGTGACCTTTATCAGCCACAGAAAAGAGGCATGGACAACATGCAGCAGTGCTGCGCTCAGTTCCTTCATTTTTGAGAATTTATCTCAGGTAATTATGGGAGGTTGATTCCCGCCTCATTGCTTTGTAACTAAGCTTTTTTTTTTTGTCAGGCGTTTGGCTTTCATGAAGCGCGAGCGCTTGGTGGCCAACCTCTGTCAACCGGAGCCAAGTTGCCAAAAAATGAGCCCATACTCAGCGAAGCCGAGATCTGCAGTGCCGTGTCGTATTTTTGGCCCGCACTAATCTGCACTCTCACAGTGAAGAAGATTCATGAACAGCTGGACATGCATCGGGCCCTTCTTGGACCTGGCATGCTGAAGATACCCCGGAACTATTAACTGAAGAACAAAGCTGCGAAGTTGCAGGCTCTTCGGCTTGCTGTGGCCGAACGTTTAAAAAGTCTGGAGCGTAATTTAGATATGGATGGTGATACGTTGGCCCCAGGCAGCAGAAGGCAATCTGCACAAATCTTGGATTTTAATATTGATAGAATCCATCTCTCACCAAAATCTAGGGCATTTCAACATGCCTAGATACCGGCAGATTGAATTGACTCCCAAAATGACCCCTCGAACCCAGCTCACCAAATATAGAATATTTTTGCAACTTGCTTTCTATCACTAATTGCGCAAGAATTAGTTGAGTATTTCTATCTATGTTTCAGGGGAATCGGTGTAACTCTTAGAGTGCGTTCGGATCATCCTGACGACAGGTTCAGGTTCAGGATCCAGGATCGGCAACCAGTCTTGCCGATGTCAGTTGATAACAATTATCATACGATAGATAATGCCTTCTTGACTGGATCTGCTATTTTTGGCACGCTTTTTTTGGGGCGGCCAGCATCTACACACCATCCTCACAACTCTAATAGTGACTACATCTCATTTATGCAGGAGAACAAGCAGAAACAATAAAAAATCAAGGTGTTACATGGGCGTTACATAATGTGGCAGACGATCGGACCGAGCCCCGATCCTGAGACTGTCAGGACGATCGAACGCACTCTAACTTACTAACTTAGAGCCTGATCGGGCAATCCTAAACCACCCTAGAACAGGAAATACATGTCCTTTCGAAAATATGATGGATGCAAGGAGGAAGTGAAGAGATGGATTAAAAATAGTCAGACATTCTAGCAGCATTCCAGAGTTGAACTAGAACGTACTAGAATTCTGGGGAAATTTTATTCCACAATACTTCTGCCACTCTCAATGCTCAAATGCTCATGGAATGGCCACACTTGAGATTCTTAGATGGTTTGGGGATGAAATTTGCATATAGGGGAGATTCTAGAAAAATTCTAACGAAATTCTAGCGCACCCGATCAGGCCCTTAGTAATAAGTTAGTAAGTTAGTTAGTAAAACTCACTGAGATACCGGAAAGTCTTTGAAAACGTCCCAAAACAGCAGATTTCCGATCCGCGCCTTCGGTACTGCAATTAGCTGTAATAAATATTGGACCAAATTAGAGATGTTGTTGACTCGCCCAACTCGTCCGTTAATTTCTTTTGCTGCGCAACGAATCAGATGCATTCGGGCTCCGATCCCTTATCAACTGCTGGAGATTTAATTATTTTGGCAGTAAGGTGCGTATTTTATATCTCTACTGCAACTTTGGCTTGAATCTGTGTTTATTTCTGCAGAAAACACGAAGAGGATGACCTACGGAAGAAGCACACATTCAAACCACTTCCACTACGTCCAGTACCCGTGCGTGCAAAGAAAGGCTCGACTGCCTGTAACGCCATGCGGCAATTGGAAGCCTGGAGAGTAATTTTAATGGGAAAAAAGCTTAAATTCGTCAACTCTTTCCCTGTACCCATCAAACCCGGCCTCGACACTGTAAATGAGCCGAACCCGAGCCACAACAATTGCAGCATTGAATGCCTCGGTCACGGGGAGCTCGGAATCAAAATATGAGCCCTGAGCACTGCGTCAATTGGAAGAGCAGAAAGTCGATGTGGTGGTCCCAAGAAGTCGTAGAAGCGTGGAGTAGAAGATACGTGAATAATAAGAGATGTGCGATGGAAGCGTGAAGTACGGATGAAGCTCGTAAGGACTCGATATTGCAAGAAATCTGTTGCTCGGTTAGTCGGTGTTCACTGGCGGCGTTCCCAACGATATTACACCACAGTACGGCGGAAATATTCGTTCAGTGGCACTGCTCGGGAACCGCCTTCGAAACAATAATTTATGCAATCGCGCAGCACCTTTGGGAAGCAGCGGAGGCCGGATTCCAATAAGTAAATGAAGAGGCGAATGCCCAGTTAGTTCGTCTTGGCAGGTTCCACGGACGATATGGCGGTTGATCTCATTGTCATTGCAATTTTTTTGAAAATGCTCATGGAAGAAGCAGGGCGCATTTCCAGCCTTGTCATACATGCATTTACCACGCCTCCTTCCATATTGAATCAGAACTGTTCCTTCCTCGCGAGTTCGCAGGTCCATGGATACATTACTATTCTGATTTTTTCTCCAGACGATGTTTTTAGCTTCATGTAAGATCCTCACAGCCAGCTGTCACCGCGAGTGCTGCCCTGCTTCGAAACGGCCAGAGCTATTGCGTGTGTCGGACGCAGAGGCCCCTGAAGATACGGCCATCAGCATTGTTCGTTATTCGACTGTCGTAGCCAATAAAACCGCCAAAGATCTAGCCCTCCAGCCGGACAATCCCAGATATCTCACCAGACATCAAGTCAGGACTCTTGAGGAGAAGTGTGGGGGAGGTAAGTTCTTCCCCCTCTGTGTCTTGGTGGATGAATTTGAAAACCTCAATGGAAGAATACATTCCAAAGTCACAAAATATGCATGTGGTGGACACAGAAATGAAGTCGGAGTCAGAAGAGCCAAGATTCCAAAGCAACGTCGAGCCCGGAAGAGGCAGATATATCCGTAAGTGGAATTTCCCACCGGCTGAATGTGCTATTGAATCGTGGTTGAAAGTGGATATGTTCTGCTTGACGACAACGGAAAAGAGGTCAGGGAGCATGTGGAGTAAAACCGTGTGAAAAAATAAATAAATAAAATATGTGTTTTGTATGCCCGCGCCCAGCTACAGTAAGGGGGAGCTTGCGCAAATACAGAGTTTTCAACTTTTCGGCAATTCGTCCCATTCTATTCTTTAAATACATATTCACTAAGGTCCATTTCATAAGTATTTAAGGTGAATCCAAGCTGAGCCCGTCCGATCTGAGTCCTCCTCCAACATTCTCATCGACTCCGTCACATTTGGCCGTTTCAATGGCTCCACGGAAACGATGTTCGAAAAGCAATGCAAATTAACTTGTGAGAGATGGCCACGAATGATAGCCTCGAAGAAAAGTCCTTGTCTCCGAGGTCAAGGTTCTGAATTTCAAATTTAAGAGGAATCTGACCAAAATTCCGGCTTGTCATGAAGTTCTGTCTGCTACCATATATTAAGGCAGTTGTGTGGCGGCGCTCGGCGGATGTGCGGACGCCACCGCCATCGCGCTCGTCGTCCCCAACATCCCCGACGCCTATGTTGATGGAATATGTGAAAAATAGATGTAAATATCAATAAAATCACAGATGATATTGCCATCCAATCTGCACTCAAGTGCTCGACGCCACACCCTTCCGCTTGTTGTTGAGCCAGTCCTCCTGCTGATGCTGGTCAAAACGAACCAAGAAATACAAATAAAGTAGAAGCTGGAGGAAAGTATGACCTTCATCAGCCATCTGTCATTTTCAGGAGACATATGTACTTAGTGTTTCTCTGGCTCTGGCCTGAGGTCCCTGAACTTGCCTTTGCACCCATTTGTGCGAGTCGCGTCGCGAATTCTTGGCATCATCATGGTCATGTAAGGCTCACAGATCATGTGCCTCGAGCCAGAGGAGGCATAGAATAGCACCAATTCTGACGTCATCATGCCAATCTGTGTTGGCATCACGTCCAAAATCTTGCCGTGCTCTGTGACTTCAATTGGTGCACCTGCAAAACGTGCAGTGCAGATATTTAGAGCCTGACTGCCCGCTTTTGACCCAAAATTTTGGTCAGAAATGGAGACGGCCCAAGCGGCATGCCGCTTTGCACAAGTGCCAAAGCGGCATGCCGCTTATGCACAAGCTCTCTATTATCTAGCATGGTTTCATCAAGATCCATGAAGAAATGACCGAGTTAATGTTGTCAAGACTTGCGACTCAGCCTTCCAAGTCGACTTTCGAAGTCTGCATCGGGGAAGGGACCGCACCCTCAGAGAAATTCTTCATACGTTCGCGTGAGTATTTTTACTATTGTGGTCCCAAAAATATCGCTGAACTTGATTGTAGTATGAGGTAGAAGGCAAAGCAGCACATCAGCCTGGCCAGCGTAACCAAAATCAGCGGACAAAACTGATTTGCTACGGCCAACTGCAGGAGATTCTTGTGCAAAGTTCCTGTGGGCAAACGCTGGGGTGCCTTCTCGGGCTTACTTGCGTGATTACCCCGTGTTCGACTAACAGCAAAGACGCGACACAGGAGATCGTTTCATACAACCGGATGAATGCCAAGCTCATCACTGACATCCAAACGGTTGTGGCCGTTGTTGGTCGTATCAAAACTCGGGGCAGGTGGACGATAATTGACAGAAGTCAAGGAGTGGTAAAGCCCGAATTTGTGCCTTCATCGGACCAAGGAGACTGGGGTGTGGAAGGAGATCCTGATTCTGAGTAGATACAGTTTCTTTGGACTTATAGGATGTTTAGTGCGATGAATGTTTGAACCGGTTTCAAAAAACAATCTCAGCAGAGACAGCTAATCATTACGGAAGAGACCCAGCACAAAGCTCTAGCAGCGGATCTCAGAGATAGTATTCTGCCTGCCCTCTCTTGATGTAAGCACTGTTATATTTGTACATGTATTTGAACCCACATTTGTTATCGCACTGCGATAAAACACGGCTATAAAGCTATGCAAAGTTGGAGTTATGAGGCCCTAAGTCAAAAGGTCAACACACCTTGAATTTATTTAAGAGCACACATTGGCATAAGAAGACTCTAGATTTATTCTGTCGAGTGAATCCCTTCTGTGGATCGTTCAAAGCGGGCACGATGACGAATATCGGATCCATCAATGTGGCTCCAGAAAAGGTACACGAACAAGTGGTACAGCACGCCAAGCGGTTGATAAAAAATATCATTTGCATTCTCGAGCGTTTTAATCGCAAAAGTATTACAAGAAAAAATAACTTGTCACGACCCATCGGCCCAACGCATACCTTCCAACGCCTCGAGCTCATACTCAAGCTCGGCACGGCACGCCTCTCCCTCAAGACGCTACTCGGAGCGAAGGCGGACCACAAGCCCGTCCTCACCTTTGTGCGCGGCACCAACCGCCTACCAAGATACGTACTCTAGACTCGGTTTTCTTTCTCCTTCCCCTTTCTCTTTATTTCTCGTCCTCATACACATATCTCCTCTCTCTCACTTATATCGACTTGGAACCCACACTGCCATAGACTTAGAAAATCTTTACACCCTCGTAGCGTTACTCCATGACACCTAGTTACGCGACCCATCCTCTGCCCACTGACCAGCTAGTTTACTCCATGTAAAATAGGTATAGTGCCACATGGGCCCCTTGGCGTGCGCACTCTAATTGAAATGAAATGAAAACGACCTTCTTCTCGCTTCCTCCGTCATGTCGCGCAAAATGGAGGAGGAAGTGGCACGCCTGAGGAAGAAACTGGCCCAGTCTAGGCAAGCCAACACCAAGCTGAGTTCGTGTTCCCTCTCTGTCCCGTTTGCTGTGGCTCTGATCCATCAATATGGCAATGCAGAAGCAGCTCTGGCGAAGAAGTCCTCTCGCTCGCGCAAGCTCATCCCTCATCCCAAGGGACAAGCCGAAGGGAGGAGGGTACAGGCTGCGCTCTGCGCCTTCAAAAGGATAAGCTCCGGTACAACCGATTGAACGTGTGTCCACTCGTTATTTGAGGTCAATCGCAGCGACAAATTAAAATGCATTATACAAACAGGTACCTGAAATCTGCAAAGACGATTCGCGAACAAGACCCTACTATGCTAGCAAAAGTTATCATCATCAAAGTGCGCAACGGTAGTTCTCAGTCGATTGACCTGACCTCTGTTTTCAGATGAAATCCAACCTAAAGTATTTCCAACGATTCCAAGGTGGCTGCCCTATCCGTGACTTCATTAAGCAGCACCTGCGTAATAGTAACGATTCAAGCGCGCTGTGCGCCAAGAGAAGGAAGCTGAAGCCGAAGACTCCGACGACTGGGTGGACGAAGAAACGTCCGATTTGGAGAAGGCCGGGGCTGGTGGGAAGGCGAGTAGCAGTCGCGTTGCCGCGAGAGATGAGGGGTCCGACGATGAAGATGTCGATATCATTCCGTTCGATGACGAGATGGATAATATTCTTCCAGATGAGCCGGAGCTCGAGATGGATGGTTTACAAGACGACCTCGACCTCGCGTCCGAGGCCGAGGCTTCAGAGCTCATTGACGAAGATGCTAGAGATGTGGAAGAGCTCGACCACCTCACATTGGAAGAGGCCAACATGCCTCCTTCACCATCCTCACCCCAGAGCAATGAAAAGGTGCTTTTATTTCTGTGTAACCGCACTTTTATTGATCATCGCTGTCCAGGAGAACATTCCTCCTTCGCCAAAAGGCCCTCAGTCCCCTCCTCGCATCTCTGCAAAAGTCAAAGTCAGTGAACAACCTATATTCTGTAATTTTCTCTACTTACGCCTCTTCTTCCGAAGGGAAAAGGGAAAGTTGATTCAAGATCGAGCCCCGTCAGGCAGAATGTTGTGGCTCCGCCGTTGTCACCTGTAAGTTACTCAATTTCTTGAAAATCCCAAGTCAACGCCAAAGCGTTGTTTTCAGAAACGTAAACGCTCAGAACCAGCGGATAATAATCCCACCACGAAAAAGTGAATGCATTGATAGAAATTCATCTTATTCAATATCGGCGTAGCGTAAAACCGATTCCCCTGCGCAACATGCACTCCTTCTTACCAAAGCGAGACATGAAGGCTGGCCTACTGAAAACACCCCTCAGATTTCAAATTTGCCGTGCGGCTTTGCGCAATGCACAAAAGCCGCATGCGGCTCGTGCGCAACCTATCTATTGTTATTCAATTAATCGGTACCATATCGAATGCAAGTTTGAATTTGGCAGCATCTTGCTCATGGGTGAGCAGAAGGAAGGAACGGCGCGAGGATTCACATACCATCAGAAGTGGAAAGCCGGATCGAAAAGGTTTTGGTGGCGGGAGGGGATTCAGAGACATCAGGGGCATTCCAGAGCCAAGAACGCTCATCGGCAGGTTGAAGCCATATGTTGGGGGTAACTGGCCAAAAGTGGTTATCTGAGAATCAGGAGCGATCCCAAAAGCACTCACCAAAAAAGTTGCCACATATAGTTTGAGTATCATCCTCTCTCATTACAAACCTCATTTTCTGAGTCTCTCTGTGAACGAGGAGGCGAACGATACCCTTGCCCTGTTCCATCCATTCTTCTGTGTCACGGTCGAGCCTAAAGAGTTTGGCGTGCCTGCCGGCGATTAACCAAATGAATACAGATTCTTGGGTGTGTGTACGAACATTGCAAGGAAAACCGTTTCTTGGGATTCCTCAAATGCTAGCTTGAAATGAATAGCATCTTGACAGGGATGAGTCGGGAGCCTGGCATTTACCAAGCGTCATTCGCCATCACAGGCGGGAAACCGGATGGAAAAGGTCTCCGAACATCCGGAGCCCACGGCGACTTTCCAACGCCAAGACCGGTTGCATTCTATGTTGGGCTGGAGGCGGATGTCGGCCGAAACTACAGAACATGGAATGGAGCCTCTCTGCGTCACGGCCGCGGAGAGCACGCACCGATATGATTGACGAATACTCGAGAGGTGATATCCTCTCTGATCACCAGTCTCACTTGCTGGGTCTCCTCAGCAAGTAAACGAACGATGCCTGTGCCTAGTTTCTTCCATTGGCCGGTATCAGAGTCGAATTGAAACAGCTTTCCATGCCTGGGACAATCAGTGAGCCAGTCAAAAAGCTGCGAATACATACGTCTTGAACAAGACCTCCTGCTCAAACACTGAATTGCATGCTTCATAATGCCATTTTGAACACTATTGAATGGTTTAATTCGCATTTTGAACCACATGCCTCGAAATGGCATTTTGAGTCACATGCTTTGTAATGCCATTTTGAACAGACATACACAGAAATTAATCACCGGCGAAGGGAGTTGCGCAATATTTCTACATTTGGGAGTATTTTGGCAGTGGCATAATTTTGCTTCATCTCGGTATTTGTGTGAGACCAGTCATGTGTGGTGTGGTTCATGGGTCTGGCCACTGAATAGCCCTGAACTAAGAGCTTCCCAGACAAGATATCAAATCCAGCAGGGCTACAACGTACTTGCGAGCACAGGCCTGCTTCTTTCACCAACCCCTGACTTGAAGAGCTGCGTGGCAGTGCCCGGACATTCATTCCAACTGGAGGCCAACCCTGCAGTTTGAAACCCATGGCAACAGTGACTCGCTGAGGTGACACCCAGCGGAGTTTCAGTCCTGCCAGGCCCTGTGGAAACAGTGACAAGCGGATCTGGAGCAGCCCCGTTTATTGAGATCAATCCATTAGGTCTAGAAAAAGGATGAAAACGTGAATAAACAAAAATATAGGTATTCGCGCCCTAGAGCCCAGTAGTTGGCTCCATGGTCTTCGGGTTCTCCCTCCGCATCGGTATCGCCTTCGTTTATCTGCCAATTTTGCACAAGACATTGAGGGCTGGCCTTCGGTTGGTCGATTCTGTTTGTGCCCTGTGCGCATATTTTATTCCTCCCTCATGAACAAGCGCGATTATCTGGGTGTCTCCAGCTTGCTGACTGCCATCGTCACAGGCTTCATAACCCTCGGCAAAACGGGATGCATTCTTAAACAATCAGCTGCAAGGACGGAGGCACTGCTTTGCTCTATATGGAAATTCACATCAAATCCAGGAGATCACATACATGGACTTGAAGCCTCGCTACTGGCCCTTCATGCCCGGTGAAAACCCCGTACTGTTTCCGACTGGGTAACCAGCCACACTAGCTAACCGGCCACTTGTGTTATATAAGGGGGTGTGGTGTGAAATCCTGGGCTATTGTGTCTGTGGGATGGTACAGGACCTATGAGGATGCTGTATGCCAAATTTGGACCCAAACGAAGGTGTTGATCAAAAGCTGTGGCGGGTTTTCGATCAAGATGATGGGAGATCAACATCATTTCTTATCTCCGAACAGCGTGTCGTGCTTGTTTCTCCATGAAATCTTCACCAATCCACACGGAGTCCAAGAAGAAGTTCAATTTTGCGACAGACTCGACGCTACCGCACAGCTTCTTGGACGACTCAAGCTCGCTTCGGCCCTATTGCCAATTCGAGGTCCAACAGAAGAAAAGATTGATGTTCAGTATTTTATTGTGGACAAGATTTACGCAATGCGTACTATTAGCTTCCGAAATTTATCCCTTAGCTCAACTCAATCCTCATCCTCTCACTGCAAAATGTTACTCTTGGAAAAATATGACTGGATTAGCCAAGGTAATCCCATGGTCGGCGCACCTGCCATAATTGGATTGACCAACTGGCAAAACTGGAATTCCCCATGCCCCAATGGGCCGAACTTGTCCTCATGCACTCTATCGAGCATCTCGACGTTATAGCGCAGGTTATGATTTTGCTCGGGCTTGTTTGTCACGTTACCCTCCACCTGGCCACGGACTCGGTCAATTTTATTCTCAGCACCGCAACGCTGCTTGTGCAAGCTGCGATGGCGTTGAATCCGCAGAGCAATCCGGACAGGACGTTATCATTTGATGCCGTGCAGGAGAGAATACTCGACGAGATACCCGCGACAAGTCCGAGAACGTTTATGTTGTGATACTCCCGGGACCAACTTACCGCACAAGCACGAAATAAATCCATATCTGCATCCAATCATCGACATCGCCGTTGTGGGGTGGAATCGAGGCATCCATTTTTCGTCCACTGGAATCCAGCCGGACACTGGACGTATCGTTGATATCGCTTTTGTTCTATCCGCGAACGACCTACCGGCTGCACGTGCACTAGCTGGTGCTGCCAGTCATGGTGCACACATCTATTGCACTTGTTGTAAGTCTCACCGTCTACAGGGCCAATTTTGAGAAACGGGAGAAGAGGCATAAGGATGAGGACACCATCACGCCGAGGAATGGCGGGATGCCAACACGCAAAAGGAACGCGACGACATCTATCAGAAACACGGAACCCGGTGATCCGAATTCTGGCGGCTGGCCCACTGGTGCCCGGTTCTCATGCTCGTCATTGACCCCATGCATTGCATCCTCGAAGGCCCAGTTCATCACCATTGCCGTCGGCTCCTCAACCTCAACCTCGCGGATGCGAAGCAAAAACTCAAATCCGCGCCAGCCTATGCACACGATTTCCCTTCTCTCGACACCGTTGTGGAAGGCTGGAAATTGAATGAGCGTCAAGCAAAAAGTGTCGAAGCCATCCACAGGCACCTCGTCTACCAGCTTGCCGGCGCGACCGGTGACGATGACGCATGTGAAAGTGGTGACAATGAGAGCAACGACGAAGATGACAACGTTAACGACAACGGCTTCGACAACAATGACTCCGATGACAACGACCCGGGGCAAAGGCCAAGGCCAAAGCCAAATCCAAGGATACTTCCCTTGCTACAGCTCTGGGGTATTGTTATTCCTCAGACCCAATATTTGTTCCTGATAGCTTCCCTTGTTTCCGTGCTGACACTGCGGTTGATTGATTTCTCATGCCTTGTCCAGTGTCCGATCCAGGGTGTGGGTGTTAAATCTGGTATGTTCAATATTGTTCAAGCATTTCCAGAAATTCTCACGGCCTGTGTCGGAAGCAATTCTTCGATAACAGCAGGCTCACGCTGCAACCACCTTCTTACTCGGCCCTTGCCACCTAAATCTATTTCTCAGACAAGACCAGAGTCACTCCTATTTGAGGTACAGCAAGTGGGAATTGATTTAACGGCTTGACCTAATCGATAGTTCCATAGCAAACATTGCCATTGATACAGAAGATCCGTCAACTTCGAGTAACCCGCAGAAAACAGGTCAATCCACATCGGTCTGCTGCTCAATGTACAGCAGTCATTTTGGACCTATTTCTTATTTGCTAGTCTGTGAATATTAAGAAATAGAAGACAGTTTAATGCACCGCTCCACCGAGAATCTGAGATGTTGATTGCTTCTCACCGGGATTCTCACTTTCCACAACACTGCATTCCCACTATGGTGGCCTTAAGCTCATTTGGGTGTCAACCAGTTCGCATTCAGGCGAGGTTGTAATTGCTGCTCCTTCGCTCTGGGTGGCACCGAATAATTGTATGATTGAATGGCCTTGTGAACTGAAAAGTGATAGTCCCAGGCAATTTTCTACAATACATTCTCTGATGGGATGAGGGAGTTAGAAGAGGAAACCTACACATCAATGAAACCCTCGAATTATGGAGCATGTAGCATGAATGAACTGTTCACTAGGTATATCAACGGAGCCAAACTTGAACCTGTGCCCACTTTGGTTTCGAATGTGAATGGCGAAGTGGGTGGGAGCAAAATCGGAATCCGTGACATAAGCATGTATGGCTGTGCTTAAGAAACATTAGATTTGCTCACTGATCAAATACTGATCAATCTAATGGCTATTTCACACAGCCACTAAAAGAGTAACGATTTTGAGGCACAGCCACTATTTTATGTGTATCAGATGAGGTCGCGAAATTTGGCAGGGTACAAATATTGGAGAACAAATACATAAGTACTGGTAACTAGCTACTTATCTACCTATTCTACTGTCCTTGTTCATGAATATGGAGTAAAGGATGGTTGAAGAATCAACGGGGTTCAACATGTGGCACGAGTTGAACATGAATACAGCTTCGGCAATCAGGCCGAAGCCTTGGTTTGTGGGAGGTAGAGAGGGGGTGATTTAGTTCTGGGGGACCCTGTGCATTCATTCATTCGGGTTGCTCTACAAATCGCGCTGCTTGGCATCAAAAATATTTGCGCAAATCAAGGTACCTGAGACGAGTAAAATCAGAAAGACGGATTGTCAACGGGGAATGGAAAAAATCAGTACCAGAATCAGCCTTGGGGAAGGAATGCAAATGTGTCCTAGGAGATGCTGGAAGATGCAGCCTGCGGCACCGTATGACCATATATGCCTCGGGGATTCACATTGGCACCGTTTTCAATGAGGACTCGGTAAATGTCCAAGTGGCCCACTGAAGATGCAGCCTGCAGCACTGTACGAGCATATCTGCCTTGTGCATTCACATTGGCACCTTTTTCAATGAGTACTTGAACAATGTCCAAGTGGCCCTGTGAAGATGCAGTGTGCAGCACAGAATCACCATATCGGTCCTGTGCATTCACATGGCACTTTTTCGATGAGGACCTGAACAATTTCAAGGTGGCCATTCTGAGATGCAGTGTGGAGCACGGGGATTACGATATTCGTCTTGTGCATTCACGTCGGCCCCCTTTTCAATGAGAAATCGAACAATGTCCAAGTCGCCGTGCGAACATGCGGCCTGCAGCACTGTATGACCATTTTGACCTTGTGCATTCACATTGGCACTTTTTTCGATGAGGACTCGAACAGTGTCAAGGTGGCCATTCTGAGATGCAGTGTGCAGCACAGAATCATAATATTGGTCTTGTGCATTCACATCGGCACCCGCTTCAATGAGAACTGGAAACAATGTCCGAGAGGCCGCGTGAACATGCAGCCTGCAGCACCAGATGACCATATTGACCTCGGGCAGTCACATTGGCACCTTTTTCGATCAGAACTTGAACAATGTCCCAGTGACCTTTCGAAAATGCAGCTTGCAGCGCCGTCCCACCATACTGTTCAATTTCATTCAATTCGGCGGTCACGCGTCACGCATCCCCTGTGCCGCGATGAATTTTGGTCTCGGTCACGGGTCACGGCGCCCAGTGCCGAATGTAAAATGCGTGACATTGGGGCCGAATCTCCCTTGGAGGTGCAAAAAAGGCAGAATTCTCGAAATTTTTCGTCTTGAATGCCGAATTTTTGGAGGTGTCACGCCAAAATTTGTTGGTTGCCGAAGTGCCAAATCGGTATTTTGGGTCACGGGTCACAACCCGTGCCGAATTGAATGAAATTGAACAGTATTGGTCTTGTGCATTCACATTGGCACCATTTCCGATGAGGACTTGAACAATGTCTAAGTGGCCAAGCGAAGATGCAGTGTGCAGCACGGAATCACCATATCGGTCTTGTACGTTCACATTGGCACCATATCTGATGAGGACCTGCACAATGTCCAAGTGGCCCATCGAAGATGCAGCTTGCAGCGCCGTACCACCATATTTGCCTTGAGCATTCACATTGGCACCCCCTTCAATGAGGACTTGAACAATGTCCAGGTGGCCATTGTGCGATGCGGCGCACAATGGTTCTGGTCTTGACGCGGCCATTGGAACTCTCAGATATGATGACACTGCGCGTTTTGGCGGTGGAAATTGCAATTGTCAGGCATCGTGAGTTCCCCCAGACGGAGAAGGCCATTGTGGGAAATTTTCGGCAATGGGCTTAAAAAATGCCTTTTTTCACGTGGTTCCGAAGTCGGTTTTCCTCTAGGTTCGACGGTTCGGCCGCAAAACGACTTGTCGTGTTTGCCTGTCCACGACTGTACATACAAAATGAAAACATTTATTTGGATGGTCTTCCGCCACGAAAACCTGGGGAAGACCATCCAGAGGCCTCGGGCGGGGATCGAACCCTCGTTGGGCTATCGGGGGAAAATACCGTATCATTACATTCAAATCGACAGGGGGTGTGACGCGTGACAGTTTCAACCAATTCGACAATTCGACAGACCCTTGAACTTCGCGTGACAGGCACCAAAAATTCGACATAGTGAGAAAACAATGCAGGATCATCATCCATGCGACTGTCTTCCCCAACCCCGAAAGTGCGGCTGGGTAGAAGCACTGACAAGTTATATTTTGCAACCTGAAAAGCGAGTAGAGATTATGTATACTTGAGTGCTATCACGATAGCCCGGGCACTCACAATCAATCACGTACTTCAACTGTTCACCCCTCCCTTTGCTCTGGAATCGGTCTCGGATGCTGAGCTGTTCATTTTTGGCAATGAATTCATCAACCATGGACCAAAGAGGATTATTGTGGAGTCCATCAGCATGGAGAACCAATTGCAATGTAGAATCATGAGGTTGAGAAATCGACAACAGCGCAAGCTTAAGATCCTGTAACATTGGATCGTGGTCGACTCCGGAATGAAAGCCGCATTGAAGCGTCACTCTGGAAAACGACGACACAAGCCGCTCAAGTATGGGAATATGGGAATCAGATCTTTCAGCTGGGGTGCTCGAGTCATTCGCCAGAGCAAACATGAACCAGACACATACAAGAGGTGTACGTCAGCTCAAGGTCTTCAGCTGAAAGCCCATATCCAGTGGTTTCCAACTCTGCGAGAGCGTCCGTCTCCAGGCCGGAGAAACCCAAGGTTGTTAGCTTGATATTTCCTGTAGCAACCCATTTGAGTAGCGCTGGCGTCAGGCTGCGACAGCAGTGTAACAGCTCTAAATGTTTGAGATTGAACATTCGCATTGGTTTCCGCCGCTTATCTGCATTTATTAGGTTGGATATCGATCATATGGTACATAAGAAAGAAACTAACCAATGGCGTGTGGATCAGTGCTGCAGCATTCCAACGACAACGACTTGAGAGTGCTAGATGGTGCCACCATGTTTGTAAGAGCCACAATATCCTCGAATTGCCAGTT
Organism: Mycena leptocephala; assembly: GCA_029378395.1. NCBI lineage: Eukaryota > Fungi > Basidiomycota > Agaricomycetes > Agaricales > Mycenaceae > Mycena > Mycena leptocephala. The sequence continues at coordinate 43,250 of JARJLF010002150.1, forward strand.
TCGGAGGCAGAGATATGATAGACGCTCTTGGGGAAAGTCAATTCTAGCCACCAAATAGACAGATGCCAGGGTTCAAAATGGCATTACGAAGCATGTGATTCAAAATGGCATTTCGAGGAATGTGGTTTAAAATGCGAATTAAACCATTCAATTGTGTTCAAAATGGCATTATGAAGCATGTGATTCAAAATGCCATTTCGGGGCATGTGGTTCAAAATGCGAATATCTCGCGGGATCAATTCAAACCTTAAATATGTCTAGTGCTCCCTTATCCCTCCTGCTCTTGGCTGAATCAAACCATTCAATAGTGAGGCACAGGGTTCAAAATGGCATTACGAAGCATGTGATTCAAAATGGCATTTCGAGGCATGTGTAATCGCAAAATTAAATGAGAGAGTAGCTCGTATTCATTTCAAAAAAGTGCGACTCAATCAAGCTAAATCATCCACTGAGACAGCTGTCCAAGATGTCAAAATTGATACGGAGATTGACTGTATGTTTGAGCTATCCGGAATCCCATTGGCTCACGGCTCACAGAGAGTGTTCACAAATATCATAAAAAAGCTTAAACCAAAACCGCTACGCAAATCAACTTTTGTCAACCTCGACCAAATACGGTGCTCGATCCAGGAGGTGTCTAATTATACTCCTAGTGACAAAATGATTTGGAAATCAATTCGGTCAGGTATCTTGCAACGTTTAACACGAGAATTTCACTGGAAATGTATACATGGTACATTCAGATGGGCAATTTTTGGCTCCACATTGAGGCTTTGAAAATGCGGGCTGAACGTCAGACATACCAAGTCCCTGAGACTCTTGAACACATTGCATTAGAATGCAATGCTCCTGGACAAAGCCTAGTGTGGAGTTTGACACAACGACTTTGGATGAAAAAATATAGGGAATGGCCCACACTAAATTGGGGACTTAGGATGTAACCTTGTTACATTCCATGCTGAGAAAGGTATGACTCTGGTTGAGAAAGGCAGATTATTTGCAATCCTTGTCTCTGTCGCATGGAATTTGATTTGGAATCTTCGGCGAGAAAGAGTTATTGAAAACCCAGACAGAATACATAGTGAAAAAGAGATTCACAATCGTTGGTTGAAAATGGTGAACATGATTCTGACACGCGACCGACTCTTGACAAATAAGATTAGGTTTGGTTCTCTTGCATTCAAGCAACACATAGTCCTTAACACATGGAGTGGTATCCTAGAAAATGAGGATTCTTTGCCAGATAACTGGTTACATGAGGGGGTTTTAGTGGGTATGCGACCCATGACAAATAGAGATGGAATTGGATGATATTAGCGGGTCGGAGTCCCACACTGGTTTGACTTAGTGCGTAACGGCATTTCCTCCTGAGCAAATTTCCTGGCAGATCCTGGCTCACAACCAACTAAATTAGCGGACAACCTTGGAATGCTTCTGCAGACTGAGAATCGTTACATCAAACGCTCAAAAATAAATAAATAAATAAATCCCTGTTTCCCTTCAGGACCACACCACGGGGGCATTGGATGGTATAGAGCTTATTATAAGTGTTTTCTACTCAACTTGGTGGGTAAGGCCGCTGCTTTGCACAGCAGGTCCTCATACTTATGGTTTTTTAATGATACCGTAGTTTTGTGTGTGAAATAGAAAATATCCTCTTTGTTTTTTTGAACAGCAATTATACACTTCTTTGAACAGAGAAGTACCACACGCTCATTCATGTTCAATGTTAACAAGATCAGGAAGTGATCGCGTAATCGGATATTGCATCAAAAAGAATGCGCCCTCAAAGCTCACCGTCGTAGATCACCAATGAGGTGTGCGGCTCGTAGAAATCGTAGGAAAGATCAGAGGAGCACGGAAATATTTCCTAATGATCTTTGGAGGCAGCGGGAGAATTCTCCCTCCTATCCATGGGGGAGTTGACAGAGAGGGGCACTGTGATGTGAAGCTGGTCCATCACGGGCACTGAAAAACGATTTCCCGGAGGTCCAAGCGCCACAAGCATCAAGTTGAAGATGTAGACAGAAGGGACTGAGGAAAGAATAGGGCGCGATAGCATCAAGCAACATCAAAACTGTTGGCCGAGATGCCGGAGTGGTTGCGCTCGTATTTGATAGCATGCTATTTTGATCCGTATTTGCTGTATTCACAATGGATTCCTGCCAACTATTCTTTCTGTGATCCGCAATCTACACATCCCCAAGTGAGCTCCGAGAGGTCCTGCGCACTAAAAAAAAATCCGCGGGGCCTGGATATTGATGCACCTGAGCCGTTAAACTGTGAGTTGGGATTCTGTTCAACTACATGCTGCAACGGTGAGTGGCTCCATGCTGTTAAGATCTGGATCCAGTTTCCTCTAACACGCACACAGTTTTTTTTTTTTTTGAAAAACCAGTGAGTACACCAACACAATCTTGTACCTTTTCCCCAACTTAGAAAATGAGAAAGATGAATTGCTTGAGGTTCGAACCGACGCTCGCCGTGGAGTTGAATTATGCAATCCGAACAGCCACTAAATCCATTAGAAAAATTGTGACTGTCCGAGCAAAATCCATTAGAAACAGGCTTGCGCACAGATGATGGTTCGATCCCGAACTGTGTCCAGTATCCCCCCTGTACTATTTTTGACCACCTAGCGGCCACCTAGGCATTCATGCCTCATCCTCAATCTGTGCACTCGTCCAATGCAAACCCAACTATGTCAGAAGGAAGGCAGATATCCTACGAAGAGTTCAAGACTACCCCTACCAAAATATCTGAAGATTTGGTGTCACAGTGAATTTCTTTCGGGCGGCAGTCCAACATGGCCAAATAACAGGCTAGCTGGCCACCCAGCCAAATCACGCCATGAGGGTTGAAACAGGGCCCCGGATCCATCGGGATTCATACCTGGAGGATATAGGGAGTATTTTAATTCATTTCACTCCACATGCAACCCATGTAAGGGGTATAAATGTCTGCTCTTGAGAGGGGGGGAGGACCGGAAACAGGGACCCCAGAGCAACGGAGCGTGTAATGGAAGATAGAACCATGTTGTGGCCCAAATTAAGATTCAGATAGCTTAGTAGGAAGGTTTGGGACGTATCTGAATGCATAACTCCATAACCAGGTGCTGACAGCTCTCCAAGAAAATCCGGTTGTTGGTAGCACCGAAATTGCGTGGTTTGAGTTAAAGCACCGCAGTAAGAACGAAGTCAAATAGATAAAATTTCAACAGACCTTTGAGATGGAGGCATTGGACGCCCGGAGGCCTCATTTCAAGTTCCAAACCAGCAGCACCATGGTGTCGCCTCATCCGAGGTTGGCCAGTTTGAGCCACTCAAAAAAGCAGCGGCACCTTCTTCGGAGTATAGCGGAGAGAATTTGGGCCTATTAGCGTTGGGTAGAGTTCCAGATGAATCCCCCGTATCAGGGGAACAGAACGAGCCCATGAAGTTCTGGAACGGCGAAGAATTGGTGGAGAGACGGCCAGGACGAAAAAGCCAAGCCGCGTGTCCGTAAGGAATTGATGTTCACACGCTCCGGGCCTCGAAGTTATGGTTATGGCTAGATACCTATGCTGTGGGCACCTGGAGAAATAAAATAATAATTCCCAAAAAAGGAAAAAAGGAGGAGGAGGGGAGAGAGAAAAGAGAGGTCCTCGAGCTCTTTTGACCTTGTAACTTAGCCCATTCTCTCATGTACTCATTTGAATGAAATTCCACTGTTCAGAATAATTTTTGCGCGCCGCACAGCGACACGTCTCGAATCATGTGAGGAAACGAATAATACGTGGGAAATTGCCTTTTCAGTTGCTATCGTTCGGGTACCTGCTCCCGCCGGTACCGGTGATGCCAGATAGCTCGTTCAAAACGGTTATTTCTTCGGCGGCGGCGGCACATCGGGGCTGATTGCAGACAAGTGCAAAGCCATCAGTCTGCCTTCGGGAGGCGCATAGCCGCTTCCTCCATCTCTCTCACCACACTACGCAGCACGGAGCCTGCTCAACACGGCGCCTGCTCTTCATGGCTGCCCTTCGTGTCCCGAGCGACCTGTCCGCTTCATCAACACGACCTTGGGCTTTGCAGTTGCAAGCACATGGTCTGGTCTTCAGACGAGAACATTTGCGCTGCGTTGGCAGAAGGTGCGTCATTGTTTGTTTGTCTGTTCTTTGCATACTGATTTCAACCTGCAGGCTGAACCTGAATAACCCCACCACCATTTTTGCGCCGTCACTCTCCTGTTCCCCGCCGCCGTCTATTCTCTGCCGCCCCCGCCCGCTCACTATCAGTACCAACCACCTCCTTTCTCTTGTTGCGGCGAGGCATCACCCTCTGCTACTCGTATGTTGCATCTCAAAACACTAGGGCAACCACTGGCGCGGCGCGACGAATCGCGCGTGCTATTTCGACGGCGGGCTCAGCAACAACGACCTCCTGTGCATCGACTGTGTCCCGTGTGTTCCGGGTGGGAGCTAGTCTAGATTCAGTTGCGCATGAAAAGCCGTAAGTCAAGCTTCCGCCGCACTTGCTGTGCTGTGCTCACTATGTGAGTATACATCATTCCATCATTCTCAAGTAAAACTATGTCCATTCCTTGGCCAACACGGCTCTCATCGGGCGCACGTCTTGCACTTAGCTCCTCCGGCTACAGACAGTGCTGCCGACGACTTTACTGCCTTTCTGTTACGAATGTTGGACTATGACGAACCCCGGGGCCTCGTTCATCAGCGCAAGGAGCTGGACTTGATCATGTGCGGCCGGCAGGTCACTGCGAAGCCTGACGTGGTGATAATGAATGACCAGGATTATATTTTACTTGTCCAAGTGCGTATTCGTTTAATCTTGTTGAGGGATGAACGACCGATTCAGCTTCAGCACTACACGCCGCAGGCCGAGACCGAGCCTCAACTCATCGCAGTGGCCATTGCCGCACACTACGAGAACAACAGGCGCCGGCGGACTCTCGGGTTGCCCAAAGTGACTGCCAAGATCTTCGCCGGCATCATCATGATCGGCACCGCACCTACTTTCAACCAGATCCCCGTTTCTGAGGCGCTGGTGGAGGCAGTCGGCAGAGGACAGTATCCTCCAGCGCGCCACTGTCGTTAGGAAACTCGTCCCACCAGTACACAACATGACAGATTACTTTTGTGATGGAATGGTACCTTTAGCTAACAGACAAATCATTCTCCAGTGCTTAGGAGCATTCAGACAGGTCTGTGTGCTTTCGGTCGAGGTCCCACTGTTCATTCTTTTTAAATTTTCAGTTCGTGGTTTAGCGTGAAGTGGATGGATGTAGTGTGTCGTTGAAACATCAAGGTTGACTCAATTTGGTGTGCGTCAGAAGTGCCTTCATCGGTAGCATAGTTTTTTTTTCGTTCGCTGAACAACAACGGTTGCGCCCGCCGACATATCAGTTGACTCGATCCGCCATGTTTGTCCCTGAATTGACCTTTTTTATATATTTTCTCCAGTCGAAAGGCTTT
>JARJLF010002151.1:0-48662 GCA_029378395.1 Mycena leptocephala
TGAATATGCAGAGCAGATGTGCAATGATTTGGAAGAGCTTTACCACTTCCTTGGTATCACTGGCTCTGCTGCCGGGGAAGGCAGTTTCTTCCCCAAACCTCGTCCAATTCTGGTCACTGCACGCCTCACCTGCATTTTTTGTTTGCCCTCCGAGGGGATCCACTCTCTTCGGCGGCGAAAACAGCCGCAGAGAGTTCGGCTGCTTGGTAGTGACTTTCAATGGGTTGAGGCCGACCTCTTCCTTGCCTTCTGCCAATCTTGCAACGCAGAGTATCATCCCGACCGAATCACGTACCATCCCCCAACCAGAACAACACCCGCCTGCAACGGCCCGAGTGCGATGCAAATTATCTACGCGTCTCGAAGCACGGCATATGGGTGCATCGAAGAATAGCTTTGGCGCAGGAAAATGCTGTTCTGAACTTCCATTCTGGATGGTCTAACTTTGCACAATGGTGAGCGACACCATTGGCAAGAAACCCCGCTTTACCATTCGACAATCCCAGCGTCTTTACTTTGAGCATTTTTCGCGGAGATTGATTGTTGCGCATGGCCTCACGGACACTTTCGCCTTTCCTTCCAACACCAACTCTCAAGTCATCGCAAACACTGTTCGAGAATATATTGGAGCTAATGGTGGTGTCGTTGCTGGTGCAATGAGTCACGGCTGCTCAGATTGCACTCACTTGAAGCGTTACAAGTCCGATCTATTGGCCGCTGGGGCAGCCTTGGATGATCGCGCAGATGGTGTCGCCAATGATCCCTCTAGGCATGCTACCGCAGTAAGCACTTGCATTGAGATTCTGTTGATCATTCTAAATTTGCGTAGGATCCTCATCAACCTCAAGAGGAAATACCGGGCGAGCCCAATCTTCTTTATGAGCCACGGCAAGAAGAGCCTCCCGCAGATGGTCGTCGTGGATATACCCGGTTGGCTGCGATGGATGGAAAGACTATTACACATAAGGTTCATTGTAATGTCTTCTTAACAGTGCCCTCTGAACTTGATACTCCAGATCTGTGCGGTTACCATATGCCAGAACGATCTAGTCAACTACAAGAATGGCCGGTTCTGTGAGGCGCACTTGGATCTCCGGAATATATGCGGCATTGTCCCTTGTGGACAGCCAATTCATTCGGCAGGTGCATTGACCTGTGATGACCAAGCGCACAAGGACTGGCATTCCCAATATCTGAACAGATTTGCACGCCAGTCCTTCCCCGGAGTCCAACGTGTCATTCGAAAGCAAACTGCTGGGCAATCCAGAATTGGTGCCGCTGCTGTCACCACTGCTGGACCGAGTCTCCACCCTACGCTTCCGTCTCTTAACGGCGTTGAAGGCACTGAAGTCAGCCATACTTTCAGGGCGAGGAAGATCTATTGTTTACAAACCATTCAGTGGGCATGCGGCTGCCCAATTGGATGGGGCAAATGCTATACATCGGAAAGTTCCTCACAGGTACTGGAGTTTATCAACCGTGTTTGGGTGGACAACCCAGAATCCAAACCGGGTTTCATTGCCTACGACGACGCTTGTAACCTGCTGCGGCATATTGTGACGCAGGACCCCAATGATCTCTGGATAAAGACGACGAGATTTATTGTTGACTCATGGCACTACATTGGACACCACGCTACAGATGTGCTATGTCGTCTTTGGTGCAACCCAGCTCCAACGAACGGCTCGCAACCCGATCTTGTCACTGTTCAAGTTGACGAGAATGGGCGAACACACACCACTCGGGCCTTCAACACAGAAACCGCTGAACAACTCAATGCCTGGATCAGTGGGTTCGAATCACAGCTTCAGCAAATGTCGGCAACAAACTACGATTTTACTGTCCATGTTATCATGCTGCTGTACAAGGAGAAGGTGGATCGCAGGATTATGGAGAAAGCCACTGGTCTATCCAAGGAATTTTTGGGATGCGGTGGAGGGCAGATTGGCGGACAACGACAACTAGATTCGTGTTTGTTCAGGAATAGCTTTTGAAAATTTTTAAATCCTCTATTTCTTTCATATACTCTGCCGGAGTCCGCTGGATTTTAGCGGCGCATCCATCGGATAGCGATGGATGCCGACAGAATATTCTCCGACGGTGGAATCCGCCATATTCCAGCGGATTACAAGCTGAGTATTCTTCATGGGGCTGCTAAATGAGTGGTATCGAGCAATTGTACTTCATTCTAAGCATATAAGCGAAGGTTTTAGCCTCCCAAGACTTCGTGCCATGGCTAACAATGAGTCGCATCGAGCCAAAAGAGTTTTGATGAAAGACCACATGACCGTGTCGCAGACTTCTGGCTCGAACAATTTAAAGAACACGTAGGGCCCCATGGATAAATTCTAGCTAATTTTGAAAAATACTAGTAACACCGCGTTCTAAAAGGCTTGTCCCAGAGTCCCATAAGTATCGTCCTGGATGTTTTTTAGACACCATGTTTGATTTACGATCCATTTGTCCGCTGGCATCTGGCGGCACTGGGGCTCTCTGCTGGATGCCGCCGCATGAGCTTCTGCATCTGCCGGAGTATCCTGGATGCCGCCAGATGGACGCGCTTATCTGGCAGTGTCCGGCGGATGGCTGGCAAGATCCGCTGGCTGCCGCCGGACGCCACCGCCTTTGGCGGTGCGGGTATATTACTGAGAATAACGTAGGTTGTTGAATTGGTACGAGAATTTGAACGAAAAGAATAATCCACAGACAATAGACAATCGTGGCAATGGCCGAGGACGAGGACCGGAAAAATCGCACTAAATGTTCGATGCCTCCTCAACGGACCATCTCTGACAGAATTGACGGATTTGGATTTGGGGGTCCCGTTCGTGATATCACTCTCCTGTGTATGCCGGCTGATCTGATCCAGCTCAATATCAGGGGACGGTTCGGATTTTTTCGATGGTGTCGACTTAGGCGCGTCGAAGAGCAGAAGACCAGATCTTGCGTACTTGAATGCGATGACATCGCATGCGCCGCTAAGGCTGAAGATACCCTTGATGATAAATTGGGCTTCTGCGGAGGTAAAGGGCTTCACATCTCCGTGAGCGACGACGAACCATCTCGCCAAACCTGTAGGTAAAACGGGCAAGCAATACGTCAAAGCGCAGCTATGCTGATCTGTGAGTGATCGAGGACGAGACGATTCGACTGAGGGCATACATGATCATCTTGAAACGCCGCTCGCCGTTTGCCGCATCACCGGTATGCAGCTTGAATTTCCACCACTCCGGATCGCCCGGAGTGACGTGGCCTCTGTCCAAGAAGAACAGTGGGATGTAGAGGACAGATACCGCAAATCCAATCCACAACCAGAAATTTTCGAGGGCAATTCGATAGTTTGGATAGCTGCTGTTGATCCAGCACCAGTACTGTACAAAGGCTAAAGCGGAATCGGGCACCATGGGCAATGTTCATACCGGTGTGGGTGCGTAGAACGAAGGGCTCTTGTGTACAGATGTGGAAATGATCACTGTTAGAACCAGGAAGGTCCAGATGATGCCCACGAGGATGGATGCCCATTTCAATGTGACCCCACCACGGCGCCATATGTTGTCGAATGTGTTCACGGTAATTATCTATATGGTTGGCGTCAAATCCAACACTACAACTGTATTAAGCTGAAGCGTACAACAGTGGTCATGGCAATTCCCGCTTGGCCAATATTCTGCAGGACACCTTGGGAAGGTTATTACATTTGCAAATCGAGGAACCGGCTTGCCTTGGGCGGTACAAAAGCTTCCTGCATGAACAATTCCGTTATTGATCCATCGAACGTCCATTACCACGCCCAATGACTGGAACAGGTCGGCCGTAAATAACGACAGCTGCCGCTGGGTGAGTTGCGAAATACGTGAGGTAGTTTGACCACGCACCATGAACATATCCATCGGTTTTTTGACTAACCGACGCTCGTCAGAGGTGGTAACTTTCCGCGCACGAATTACGTTTCTCTGAATTTGCAAGTCAGTCAAGCACCCCGTGGGCATCATCTAAGGCGGCAGACCAGAATCAAAACGAATATCGTAACAACAGCTGTAAGAGAGAGAAACCCAGCAAGCGAGACAATCTATCATCATGAATGTGTTGCATCTCCTACATTCGTCGCGCAGAGCCACGCACCACAAGGCCAACATTTTGTTTCCGAGTGTAGCAGTTGAACCCAGAGAATCCTTCAGTTGCCAACTGCTCCGGGGTACACACAGGTTGGTCGAAATTATCGGCGGACATGAGGAAGTCGTGGTCAAGGGGAGAGATGCGGAAGGCAATGGGTAACCCTGAAGTAGTTCCACGAGCGTCAATTTGGCACTTAAATTAGTGTCAATGGAGACATGTTGTACCACGATTGGCAACTATTGCTGTATTTCAATCAGTCCGCGCCGCATGTCCCACTTGCGGATGCAGAGAACTGTCGCAACAAATTTGGGTGCTGTGGGCGTACGTTAGAACATGAGGTTCGAAATTGAGGTCCCACAAAAATTCGAGAGGCGGGCCATCAGGGCAAGCTTCTGTGGAAAAACACTAAAAGTGAAGGGAGGAATCTTGGGCGGAGGGTGCCCTTTACGAGATCCTAACCTGAGAGCGGGAATCAAAACACGAGGGAAAAAAAAAACGGCGCCCCACCGTTTACGAGATCCTAACCTGGAAGCGGCAATCAAACCATGAGGGGGGAATGGCGCCCCGCCGACTCCTGTGTCCCATATCATGTCAGAATCAATGTCTCTCCGGCTGTGCAACAGCTTTGGAATGTCGGAGACGCCACTGTGTTTATTTTGTGGGTAGATTACTTTGACCTATCTGGGAGGATCGAATTGAGTAATCTGACCATTTTTGAGTCGCAGACAAGAAACTGATCGTCGCCTGTTAGCGGGCACGTGTGCCAAGGCGATTATGAAGGCAGGATGGTGGCGGAATGCAGGCGTGTTGTGTTCACCGAGATAGCCGGCCGCCATCAAACACAAAGATCCCGCGCGTCAGTGTGCGCTTCTCGGCTCCTGGACCACAATAGGGACTTGAACAGTCTCACCAGTTTTTCTGGCTGCAATGTATGGGTGAGAATCCACCTCCAAGTCGTAGTAAGTCGTTCATTTTGACAGCCGTTTAAACTGTTTCCAAACTGTTGTGCCCACCCCAAACTAAATGGAAATAAAACCGTTTGAAAACGTTTATAAATGGAAATGGTTGGCCAATCTCCTATCACAGCTTGTCGTAATTGTCGTGTATTCGTGATCCTTTAAAAACGACGGGTTACAGCAGGGTACAGCCTCGTCGCCTCCAAGTCAAGAGAGGGCGAGTGATGAAGAAGGCGCATCCTCCCCCTGACATCTCTCTAACCACCACCTCTGCCGGCGGCCACAACCCGCTCCACCAATGAGGGCCGATCTTATTCTGGCAATTCTGTCCCTGAGTGTGTGTACCGCGTTATCTATGAAGACGACTCTAACCGGCGCACAGCAAAAGACTTATCAGCAACGGTACAAAGGCGCAAGTAAGTGCTACGTGCACCTCCGCGTCACACTGAAATCCGCTCATTTGAGGTCTAGAGAGAGTGCGAGGACCTTAATAACCGCTGTATCGCCCGGCTGAGCAGCCTGCAAGACCTGCAGGCCTCTTCGATGCCGTTGGACGACCGGACAATGACAAGCTTTTTGGACGAGACGAAAACATATCGCTGATGCATAAATTTGTCTGTAGCACTGACGAGGATTATCAGGGTTTTAGAAGGGATCATCACCAAGGCCGAATCACGGAGGAGGCCGAATATTGTGGCAGCTATCCTTATGCAAGATGAGCTCCAGGATGGGCCTGGAACAAAATCGGAAGGTGGATGAGCAATTTCAGATGATGGTGGTCAGCCATATCTCATACCCCCGGCCAGCCCCTCACGTCTCTTCAGATACAAATTCTCGTTACGATTGGGCGTCAAATAATAGAGATCAAGGCAGACAACAACAACATCAGGATAAAGTACTCAATGAAATCAGATCGCAGTTTGGCAAAATCTCGTCGCACTTCCAGGGCGAGCCATCTCTCGACGTTCGGCTTGCTGACGAGGCTCTAGATCTGGTAACAAAGCAGCCTGCACTTACCCAAAGACCCCAATCTCCCGCATCCATCGATATTCCCGCTCCTTGCCGTGGATACACTTTCTTTCGATTGGTTGCTACCCTCGCCTCGAGAACCGACTATAGCAGAGCAATCATCTCCGCGTATTGTGCCTCCACAACCTCCAAATGCGCCCACCAGACAGTCGGCTCCGTGTGTCATGCCTCCACAACTTCCAGATACGCCCTCAAACCTCAGGGATGACAATGGCAAGATCCACGGCACGAGCAGCTCGGTCGAGGGCAATAGAGAAGTCTTTACATATCCGGAAGCGTGTTGATATCAGTTTTCCCGTCAGGAATTAAAGAAAGAGAGAACGTACACGGATTTCTGAGTCTGTTCTGCTGATTCCTGAACAGCATTGAGGAAGAAGGGGGTATAAGATATGTGGTTCGACCCCGACACATTGTGCCGACTGGTTACGTTCCACACACTGGTCAGGGCGGGGTACGCAAGGCCCAGTACGCCTTCCGAAACACCATCCCCGAGGAAGAAATTTTCGTTGGGGACTCCGAATTCCTGCAGAGCCACGGCAAACTCCCCAACTGCGATGGTGTCGAAACCCGTCGGTCCCGCTAAAAACTCGCCCGAGCCATATCAGACGAAAAAAGTGACGTTGGGAAACAACTGGAACGTCGCAGACTCCGCTGGGTTGAACATTGCCGGACCAAACTTGCACATCTCAGGTGGTGAAACGGCGCACTTGCGTGCAACAGTGAAATCCAATATCAAAAAGAGCAAGACTATGTCTGCTCAATTTAACACCAAATAACCACTGACTACTACTCAATAATGTGTGTGTGTGTGTGTTCGGGGAGGTAGGATTTGAAAACCCTTCAACCTTAATAACAAGTGGTTGTAGTTGACTTTATGGTTGTCAAACCATTGGAATAACCGTAGTTAATTTAAACAACCCCCACGTTGTAGTGGAAATAGAATAGAACCCACAAGACTGATAAGTCTTGCTGAACTAAATAGCTGGTGAGGCTAAAGGACTCAAAGAGCATTGTGTCAACAAGGGGGGTGATAATTCACTATCTATCTAGTACATTTGGAGGAGCTTTATAGTGTCACTGGCTACTGCAGGTTACAAACAATATAATAATTTAGCGGAGAGAGAATGAGCATTGGTAAGTGCCCAGATAAATAGAATAGAACATCCCTACTGCCCAGCTTTAGACAACAGAGCACCCAGCCTGCTCAGATCTTGAGATTTAACCATCGAGCAGCTTTAAAGCACTATTTCTAAGCCAGTTCTCCCTACCATGCCCATTATTAAGTGGCATGTACTCAACAATAGACCAATCAACCTTACAAACCTTCCTACAGGCTGTATTGTCATTTTCCTACGTGAAGACTAAGTGCGCATCACGCCATTAGCCCTCTTAATCATCCATTTACAGGTGCGTTGTCCCTTGTTTGTTCCCTCCTTTAAGACGTGCTGGGGCACATGACCACATCAGGGCTGGGCTCTCCAGTTCCAGAGTGGGTACATAGTTCAACCTTTGGTTCAATAGACTTCAATGGCAATTTAACTGATTCCTACCCATTGTACATTGGCGCTCTGGGGGCAGAGCGCCGTCATGTCACGGATTTCGCTGTAACACTGATACACAACGCCTACACCTTAAGAAAACAGACCCCAAAAAGAAAAAATCAATTTCGCATTTTCCATTGGGCGCGGCACTTTTTGATCTGAAATTTCCTTTTTAGGAAACATCTCCGAAGTCCGAAATGGCGCTCTACCCCAAAACTGTGTTTTCGGCACCCACAGCTCCCCAAGCGTATGGGCCATCCTGTGGACATGTTCTGTGCATTTGGTGCCCAGCTGGTCAGCCATTACGTCGAATCCCACGCCCCCGTCACGCCCATCAAACACTTTGATCTATATTCGTCCGCGCCCTTTTTTTTGTACTTTTTTTCGCTGCGCCCACCTGGAATATGTTCCGACTATCCATTCACACAATCTATCTATGTACAAGGCCGAACACTTTAGCCACCATCTCACTACACACCGAGGTTTGCTGTCACATCACACCCATCAACCACAGTGATCTGTATTCGTCCGCGCCCTTACTTTTTTTTTTGCTGTGCTCACCTGGAATATGTTCCAACCATCCTTTCACACCATCTATCAATGTACAAGGCCGAGCGCTTTGGCCAGCATCTCACTACACGCCCAAGTTTGCTGTCACATCACACCCATCAACCACCGTGATCTGTATTCGTCCGCGCCCTTTTTTTGGTACTTTTTTTCGTCGCGCCCAGCTGGATTATGTTCCAACCATCTATTCACACAATATATCAATGTACAAGGCCGAACACCTTAGCCACCATCTCACTACACACCGATGTTTACTGTCGCATCACACCCATCAACCACAGTGATCTGTATTTGTCCGCGCCCTTTTTTTTTGTCCTTTTTTTTTTGCTGCGCCCACCTGGAATGAGTTCCAACCATCCTTTTACACCATCTATCAATGTACAGGGCCGAGCGCTTTGGCCAGCATCTCACTACATGCCCAGGTTTGCTGTCACATCACACCCAGGTCAGGGTTACTAGGGGATCCGTAGGGTCGTAGGGTAAACCCTAATCTAGGGTTACTCTCATCCTCACCTCACCTCACCTCAGTTTACTTGAGCCATCTGTGCTGCCGGCATCTAGTGCAGGTGGGATGAGCACCCACCTGCACTAGACTATGGAAGAGCACCAACCATAACCATATAACCAACCAACCAAAACCAAACCAAACCAAACCAAACCAAAACCAAAAACCACCAATAATACAAAAACACACCTCAGGCTCTGTGCACCCTGACTCACCTCAGCATGGCATTTGGGCGTCCGGGAAGCCCACCACCTGGGACTGTAGACCTGTACAATGCTACTGACTGCCAAACCTTAGGCTCTTCGTTCCCGTACTCACCTCAGCATGTGGGTGTCTGGGACGCCCACCACCTGGGACTGTAGACCTGTACAATGCTACTGACTGCCAAACCTTAGGCTCTTCGCTCCCGTACTCACCCCAGCATGTGGGCGTCCGGGACGCCCACCACCTGGGACTATAGACCTGCACAATGCTACCAACTGCCACACCTTAGGCTCTTCGCTCCCGTACTCACCCCAGCATGTGGGCGTCCGGGACGCCCACTACCTGGGACTATAGACCTGCACAATGCTACCGACTGCCACACCTTAGGCTCTTCGCTCCCGTACTCACCCCAGCATGTGGGCGTCCGGGACGCCCACCACCTGGGACTATAGACCTGCACAATGCTACCGACTGCCACACCTCGGGCTCCTTCCTGACTCGCCTCAGCATGCGGGCATCCCAGATGCCTGCTACATAGACCAAAGTTCTAACATTGATATATTGTTTGGAAGCATATATGTTTCTAATTCCCTACTCTTGCTCAATGGCTTTGCTGAATTCCTACGAGTGAATTACTCTTTATCCTCCTCCTCTTCTTGCCGCAAGTGAATGTATGCTGGAACACGTGTTCCTCTAGGCTGCATTAACTGTTGCCGCTGCAAATCTGTCACTTGGAAGCGATTGGCACGCTGTCCTAGGACTGTATCAGCATTGATGACCTGCTCTGGTCGTCGAGCTGCCAGATCTGCAATATACCCCTCCAGCATCTGCGGATCTAGAATTGGTCGTGTATTGTTTATTAGGGGTGGGGATTGAGAGCTGACAAAAATGCGGATCAGCTGGGAGGGGGTGTTACCCACTTGATAAGAGTGTGTCCAGCTGGGTTGAACCTTTTTCTCAAAACATTTTGATTTGTCAAGAGCAAAGAACCATTTGAAGTCCTGAAATTCCCCCCACATTATCGCACGCCAGCTGTTCCATTCATTCGGGCAGCGCTCACGTATCTTCATAAGGGTTGACCATGCGGGTAGCGTCTTCCATCCCTGGTTGCCACTGTAAGAAGGAACAGTCTGGTCGGCATATGGGAGGAGAAGGTCAAAGGAGCTTCGAAAGTTGTCCCTCTGTTGCCACGCTACACGGTCCCAGTACACGCAGAAGTGCGGATCACGAAATGTGGCTAGACCCACAAGGCGCTGCTGTATTTCAGTCAGTCGGGAGAATGACGCGTGTCGTGACACTCCCGAGCGCTGGAATAGCTGTGAGAGCAGCTCTACAAAAAGAATAGATGGATGGCGCTTCCCCATCCATCGGTCATCGAATCCTTCATGTTCCGGAAGATCCTCACGATTATCGAAGCCAAAATTTGCTCGGAACACAATGCGGAGAGCAGCTTCTGGGACCATCGGATTCGGGTACAGCAATCCCGGGCTCTCTTTGCATTTCCGTTTCACTGCGCCAAGATCTTGGAGTCCAATTGTTTTATGGAGGGTGAATCGTGCCTCGATCTCTCGTATCTTGCTGTTGAAGATCTTCGGAAGATCCTCGTGCGACAACACCCGATCGGGGGAGTAGATAAAGCGGACATTTGTGCCAAGAAACCCAGGCCACATGATGTGAGGCAACCACATCCGGCTATGCTCGAAGTAAGGGACCCGAGGTCTCCCCTCAGTAATCCTCCATAAATGATACCGTTCACGTTCATGTCCTTCTTGGACAGCATCGGCCAGCGGAAACACTGCATTGGCGACAGGTTTCCACCATGATCTGTCTGCTGGTCGGGCGCACTGGGCGTTGATGAAGTAAGCTGTGCCAGCAGCTACAATCAATGTGTCATTGGATGAGTGCTGCTCTTGAGGTTCGACATCAGCAATCTCTTGTAAGATCCATGTAGCAGCAGCTAGATTGAGCCATCTATACCTCCTGAGGGCAGTGAGCACCCAAATTTTATCACAATATAGAGAGAAACACGCACCACACTTGTAGTGTTGGATAGACCACAAAAGCATTGTGCAGGTTTATATTGTCAACCGCAATGTCATCCCAGTCGTACTCCTGCCCCCACAGAGCAAGGTGAGCATATTGATATGGGACCCGCAGTTCATATCTTGTGTGCACTGGAATTTGCTCGTTCTCGAGAAAGATGTCCGAGAGTCGGAAGGATGTTTTGGGGGCAACTCTGCCATCTGACATGCGTAATGCTTCTATTGGGTGCATCTGTATTGCAGCTGCTCCTCGGGCCTGACGATTCGCTGCCCTATAGGTGCTGAACTTGTCGGTCACATAAATCTGACCGTAGATTGCATGGTATGGGCCTACGCCTCCCTGGATGCTAGTAGCATCGAGACGAAATCCTCCGATGCCCACAGTTCCACACCACGGGTCGAAGTGAGTCTGCGCGTCCTCCAGAGTGTCCGCATCTAGGTCCATGACCTGAAGATGTGTTTCCAAGTCATTAAGGGGTAAGCAGCTCCATTCGTTGCTGGTATCAGCATCGTGATCGTCTAGAATGTTAGGTCTGGCCTCAAGGCCAACATCGACATACACCACGGTCCTGTCCCTGTCGGTGTCGATATTCTGGACCAGTTGGTACAGGGTCTGTTGGCAGCCATCAGAGTGACGGAACGCATCTTTAACACCGCGGATTTGCGCGATAAAGTAATGTGTCCTGGCCCATAGACCAGCACCATTGAGCTCTTCTTTGAATCTAACCATAAAAGCTGCAACTCCGTACTCGGCAAGTATCACCTTGGAACTGTTATTAGCAGCGCGAGCCACTTCCGCGTCGAAGGTGGCAGCATATTCGTGAAAATTGTCGGGATAGATCTCCCTATGTGCCTGTCGCACGGCACGGTAAATTGTGCTCTGGATGACTTTTTGGTCCATTTCAGCTGCCTGCTCGCTGGGGAAGCAGAGGTAAATGTCATTGCGGGATGAGGCCCCGAAGGTGCCAAAGAGGCACGTAGTGTGGTTTGCAGGATCTTGGGCAACACGGGCTCCACCATCAATCTGACAAGGCCGTGGTTGGTTAAATAATACGACACCGAATATTGTAGAGAACAAACCGCAAACCGCAAATTCATGTGGGTGGTACCCTGCAGCCCCTTCTTGAAATCAGAGATGGTGTATATCTCGACGGCGGTTTCTTTGATTGGAAAACGCTCTGATACTGCAAGCACACTGTCATAATCGCGAGTGATTATGAACTGCCTGTTATCAGCAAGTTGGTTGCCGAATTGTTTGGCTTCGTCATGGTCCAAGACATATTGCACTCGCGCATTAGTGACGGGCTCAGTCTGACGGCCTGACGCCATGTAGTCAACAAACTCCCGCATCTTGTCTGTGTTGTACGAGGTGCGAGGTGCACCAAATTTAACAGGAGGGTCCCCGATCCAAGCCTCGGTGAACAGGGTGTATCCGTATTGTGTGAACATGTCGAGGGTCTCGTTTTCAAGACTGCTGGCATGGAAAGCCCGGGCATCTGGCCCCGGGTGAATCTCGTTCCTTCGGTGAATGTTAGTCCTAAACAAGCAACACAGACAGGAATGGGGCGCTATGATGTAAAACTGAATTTAGATGTGCGGACCGATTGGGTGTCCAGGACGCCCGCAGCAGGACAGCATCTGTAGCGTATCTCCTTGCAATGAGACAGGAATCTGAACTCTATGTAATAGTCCTTTCCCCAGAGCAATGAGTGGGCGTCCAGGACGCCCACAGCAGGACAGTGTATCTCCTCAAGTCTTTCAACAGGAATCTGAACTCTGTTTAGTCCTTTCCTCAGAGCACTGAGCGGGCGTCCAGGACGCCCACAGCAGGACAGTGTATTGAGACAGGAATCTGAACTCTATGTTAGTCCTTTCCCCAGAGCACTGAGTGGGCGTCCAGGACGCCCACAGCAGGACAGCGGATCTCCTCAAGTCGTTCGACAGGAATCTGATCTTTGTTTTAGTTTTAGTCCTTTCCTCAGACCACTGGGTGGCTGTGCCCGACACCCACAGCAGGACAGCATCCCATTTCTGCTCCAGCCAGTAAACAACTCAATACACCCTGCTTGCTTGCTTCCCTCCTCCAGAGCAGCCCCAATTTCTGGGCTCCTGGACTGTGTCCAAGGAGATTGGGCTGAATTCACTAACCCTAGTCGCAAATGGAGAAGAAAAAAAGAGAGAGAGGAGGATATTCAAATTTCTACAGAAGTAGCTTACTGCTGTGATTTGATTTCGACAGCTCGGGGAGCGCACCTGACAAGAGGATCAATTTTCTAACTTGCACCAACGCAGATTAAGGATTAACTTATCTTGCCTTGTACTCACTGACAAAATAAATAATTGTTTGTGGTGGTTTTCAGTATAGTGGGTCCTGAATCACTCCAAACAACATGTGGACTGCAAATATAAGTGATAGAAGATATTTGGGTGTTAGCAAAGTTCCAAAATAGAAATTCTGGACATATTACACATTTTTATTCAGAATTTGAAACCAACTTTTTTTCAGGGAAAATCTTACGGTCTGAAAGTACTCATCAAGTAGTTCATTTGAATCATATCAATACCTGATGGTTTGAGCTTACAATTGCCCTTAGAAAAGTGCTGAGGAGGAGGCTGGGAGGCGACAGAGGGTGAAGTCTTATACTGGTAGCACCTCATCACTACGTAGGATGTGGAAGTTCGTCTCATGGTGGAGGATCTTCATCATTTGATGGGGCAAGTTAACTAGATCTCTGTGCAAGTTCATCAGAACAAAAATAAACTGTAGTAGGCCCGCTACCGCGGCAGAGCCCACTATCGTAGAGGTAGGATGAGTCAGTTCCCGTTGAAAGAAAATTTATTGTAAATATCACTCTACATAGTTAAAATTAAATGGTAGTTTACAATAGGGTCATTCACAGTTCCCTTTTTCCTGTCCTTTCCCCCCCCCTTTTTTTCGGGTTTTTTGTGGTTCCCACAGGGGGCATGCCCCACCGCTTATGGGCCTATAAGCCGCAGACGCTTATAAGCGGCAGGTAACCCGCAGGTGTCTCGCTTATTGATTGGAGACCTCGTGTTTGCCTCGTGTATATGTGTAATGCAATTTGATTTGCTGTGAGTTCAAACCCGACAAGCAGCATATTTTCTTTTTCCAGTTGTCTATATTTTTGAACAGCATGAAAAATCGGAAATATATTGCCGTTACTGCAAAGATCGCTGAGTGACATAAGCACATTCTTGTATATATCATTGGGTCTCTCTAAGGTGCCTTTGCAGTGCCAGAGTTTTGTTTTCAAAGAATATTTCACCACTTGGCAGGAATGGTGTGGCCCACCCAGCAGAGAATCTTTTTCTTGGTATTGTTATTGGTCTGTACAGTGCAGCAAGTCCCCTGCTATACGAGTGGGTGCCTTTTGCATTATTAGCAAAAATTGTTGGGAAAACGCCCAAACAGGCTGTTGTAAGATAAAACCCAGGAACAGCTGAGAATACACCATGGTTCTGTAATTTTCTGGGCATCTTTACAGTTCTACTTCTGCATTGTCCAAGTTGGTACAATATATATCCAACCATGCAAAAAAGGATGCTACCACTCAGGTTCGAACTCACAACCAATCAAAGCCTATTACAAAACTACACGAGGCAAACAGGAGGCTGGCGATCAATAAGCGAGACACCTGCGAGCTACCAGCGGCTCACAAGCCTCTGCGGCTTATAGATTTTAAGCGGTGGCACATGCCCCCTGTGTCCCGCCGTTTTTCACGGGGTTTTTCCCCCCCTTTCAATTCTGATATGTAAAGTGTTAAAAAGGGAAAACACGAACTTTCCTGAAAAACTGAAAGAATTTCATCGAAAAAGGGAGCGAAAAAGGGCAGAAAAAAGTGAGCTGTGAAACCCCCCACCGTGGCTCCCTTTTTCTGCCCTTTTTCATGCCCCTTTCAACTCCCTTTCTCTATTTCATGCAGTTTGGGTGCTCCTATTGTTCCTCAAAGGTTGCATACCACCTCAGATGACCAAAAAAGACTGGGGTGAATTTTTCGGGGTTTTGTAGCTCACACGGCAAAAAAAGGGAGTAAAAAGGGAGCGAAAAAGGGCGACTGTGAATGACCCTAACTAATATTAATACTAAGGCCCTCAGGGCACCCCTGGTACCTCTTGCAACACCCAGGATATAAGATGTAAGAGGCAGACTCACAAAAACAGAGACTGTGGGCTCAGGTTCGCTTGGTCGACGCGAATGCGTCGACCATGCTCACATTGAGCCGGGGATATTGCACCTAACATATTTTATTTGGAGCATTGAGCTGAAGATATCGTACTTGTCTATATGCTGGATGGTGAGTAATGTATTTTATTCAGAACATTGAGCTGAGGATATTCAGGCTGGACTATTATGCGAACAGGAAGCGGAAAGAACAATAATTTCATTAATTTAGACTGATTGCCAGAAAGGGATTTATACATGTTATTTAATTTGTTATTTTGGTTTTTTATGGTATTGATGTGTCTGATGGCATTTTGGACCATTCGTGTTTGAGACCCTAACCGGTACCAGGAATCTCACAAATCTGACTGAAATACAATGACTGGCAGCCTGAGGTCCAGCTGCCAGACAACGATTAAAATGTATTATATTCACAACTCGTGAAAGAACTCCACAAGTCTAGTCTCTTATAAACAGACACTACAACAAAATTTGAGCTCGTACCTCAGGCTCACTTAAGTTTTGTTGTACCACGAGTTGTGAAAATGTATATCTAAATTTCAGAGCAGTGCACCAAGTCGCGCAGCAGTGGTGGCTTTAAATATTCTTTGTAAGGTACAACATTCACCGAGAGGACTCGGATGGAGCTGGAAGATCCAGACCATATTCCTGCCACAGCATAGCATTCAAATGGAGGAAGAGGACCCTGGAATGTGTGCTCAGTGGACCAGCACGAGAATCGAATTCTCTGATTCCAATACACGGAAAATGAGTACTACAGGCATCAGATTATGGCAGGCTCACCCTCGCCCGACCTTCGGTCGGCTCAAGTTCGCGCGGGTTCCGGAAACACAAGAACACATTCTGGATTATGCAGCTTGTACCGGCTTGTTTCTGATCCAATGTTTGATGTCAGCCATGCTTGCGAGATCCTTGAGGATATCACTCAGTCTCAAGAGTGTGGGTGCCTAGCAGTTTATTATACAAACAGAATGGAAAATGCTCTGCTACATCACACACGATAGACTCTTATTGAAAGAGTTGGTTCAAAGAATAATCACAGGAGGGCTGCTCTCGTCGGAAGATATAAGTCGGATTTAAATATGCTGGAAATACTTGCTCCCAGAAGGCTCCAGAAGGCAAACGATTGCTCCAGCCTTCCGGACTCTTAGCAGCCAGGGCCATCAAGTTTCTCATTTAATGTCGTCTGTGCACTATAGCCATCCTGGTATATACTTTCAATTATCCCCTAGATGAGCGTGTAAATGAAGACATATATTCGCTAAGTGTGTATATCTCGGAGAGGACCAATCCAACGGGACATCAGCCTGACATTAACATTACCTTGAGTATCTTGCACAGTTGGCTGATCGCATGATTTGTAGGCTAGAGAAATCCAAAACGTTGGGGGGGAAGCAACATTCATGCTCTCTTGAACCCTTATATATTGTAGAGAGCAATGTACCTAATTAAATAAATACAAATACATGTTGAGGAACAATGGTATCCAACAAGTAGAGTTTCAGACCAGCTGAAACTGCTCAACAGGCTGTGCGTCTCTGCTATATCCATGCACACACGCCTGGCTTCTAGCCGGTAGTCTTACCTTCGACTGGAATTTGGACCAGTTGTCTTCTGGATCCAGTGATCGGTCGCCCAGTCGCCGCTCGGAACGGGCTTTTATGCAATGAAGCATTACTGAGTGTTTCCTGTTTATCCGTATGTCCACACGATTCCTATTTCTACATTTGGATCTCCCTTTGTCCGACTGAACTTCTGTCTCCTTATTCGGACGTTGCTTTGACATTACTACTTATAGTAATGTCACGTATGACTACGTATATAAACCCTATGCTCTATGATGTATTCCTCAGTTTGATTATAAAAGTGCTTAGCCTCTTATCCCTTTGCTTTGCTCTTGAGTCGCACGACGATTGAGGATGGAATGAGGTCTGGACAGCTACGTGAACCGGCGACAAGAGCCTGAAGGGGTAACGCACGGAGAGCAATCAGTCCAAGATATATCAGCGGGGCAGATCACGTACATACATCTGCAATTCACAGCAAATAGGGGGGAACCGAGAAGGGACCGAAGCGAGGACAGCAAGATGACCCTGCGTAAAACCTACACAGCGGGTGAGAAGATGTGTAGAGAAGAGCGAGACACGAGACCGCACCCCAGTCAGCCCATACACGGGCAGGAGACCTATGAAAGTCATGAAAGCAGAGAGGAGTTAGTAAAAAGTATCGTATATTAGCGGGACAAAATAACGTACATGACGATTGGATCGCGTGCGACATACAGACAAGCGACGACCATCGGCGAGCCTACATGAGAGTGAAATGTGCACACGAAGAAGGTAGAAGACCAGGGCGCACCTCTGACAACTCACTCGGCATCCCTAAACCAGTGGCGATGGTCCTACGCGAAGGAACGCAGCTGGGGGAAGCCCACGAAGGCCACACTTCAGCTCTGCATGGTGACCAGGGACGGCAAGATCCAGGGCTGAAGGTCTGGCAGGCGTTAGCTATACAGCAGTCAGAGTGAAGAGAAAGAGGAACATACTTTAGACAGTACTAGGTATTGTACCGAGTCTACTTGCCCGTGGCATTGCACCAGCAGAGAGCAAAAAAGTGGGGGACAAGGAGGTGGTGGGAGAAGGGAAGGAAGCTGGCGTGACGGTATGAAAACGAACCTCTTTTCGCGTTTACGTGTAGCCTTGACATCTGGCTTGGTTACGAAACCTGTCATGGACTTAGTAAAATTTCCACATTCCGTCCAAAGGTTACCTCGGTCCTAACATCGTATTTGTGTCTAGAATCTTTCTGGAATGGTCGAGGATTGAACTCCAATGCTTTCAAGCCTGAGAATATGCTGTTGAATAATTATCCAAGATTGCGATTAATAGAGCGTGTCTGCAGCCTCGCTCAGATTTCTGGGATCAACCCTCAAATTTAGCCGATGTCAAGTGACTGATGTGACTTTGTGAGCCTTATTGACCTTCACCGATGCATTCAAGACGCGTCCGGCAACGCATCGTGTGAATTCCTGCCCATATTTATGCCCAGCACTTCGACAAGTACTTCCAGGACTTTTTTTTGGCTTTGTAGCGCCAGATCTGAGCACGCCAATTATCGTGCCGCTGCGGAAATCATACGCAATTGATGGGACTTCCCGTTTTGGTCGTCACAAACTTCAGAAATCAGCCCATCAATTTCTGGTGATGTGGCTTTTTTGGGGGCTGCAGATACGCGTTATTGGGTGATATTATCACCCGATTATCACGGAATACTTGGATTGTCCCGCTTGGCGATAAGTTGAAATAATTGGCTGCCAATTGACGAATCCGGTTTTTCCTGATGTGAATGCACCGCGCACTCCGTAAAAGCGATGTGAGACGATGGGAACACGATGGAGCGATGCACAAGTCCTCCCAAGGTGGCGAGAGCAAAAAGCAAGATGGGTCCCTTTTCGGTGTCCAGACATGTTACATGATCGTCTAACGGCCAATGCGTCCGTTCTCTTGGACCATCGGGGCTGCAATTATGCACAAAGGTACATAATGCCCATGTCAAGGCAAAAGCCGCGCATCCGAGCAACTTACCACCCTGGAAACCCACACCGCCCGAATGAACATCAAAGAAGTGTATGTAAAATGACTGACAGCAGGAATTCAATGTGCCGGAACCGTCCCAACGAGAGGATCAAGTTTTGGAGCCTTTTGTGGCCTCAGAGTGGATCCTGGATGAAATATAAGTAAAAGAATCCGAAGGTATGGTCAGAACGAAACTGAGGCTGTAAACAGAATAATGCAAAAGAACAGCTATAGAAGCTGTCAATCCACCTGCCAGAACAGATGCTGTGAAACCGAGCATGCAGAGCTATTCCACACGCCGGCTCTCGGCCCCTGCCACAGTGGTTGCGCATTTGTGCACATCTGGATGAAAGGTGCCTCAAAAGCCATTGATACCTTTCATCCGGGGACCACATGTGGACTGCATGCATTTAACGCATGTGCTTTCCGCATGCATTGGTCTTTACCTCCGGTGTAAGTGCTGTGTTGCCGTATTCTACTCACCGATTCTTCAGCTTTGCCACATTGGACGGTTCATAGCGCCTAAACGTCGATCTTTACCGATGATCGAGGCGAAATGCCGGCAGTTCAACGTGTTCGACGCCACAATTATTCCATATTTTTGGCGCGTGCACAGCAATCCTGCAGCAAAGTGGCGATTACTTGCGCCCAAAACAGGTATGTTCTGCGCGGGTGTGAATTCACCATATTCAGTTCTTTCTGTCCACACGCCAATGATGAACGGTAGACACGACCGGCAGGTTGAAAGCCAATTGGGAAGTTAGACAAGGTAGAGCCCAAATCGGCCAAGTAACCAATGATGCCCATGCTCGCCGAGGCGTGGAATGCAATATGTACAATTTCGGGCAAATACGGGCATGATGCCCTACCATTCCACGCGAAGTGAAGAACGCACATTATCATGCACCTCACGCGTGAAATACGCGTCGTAATGTGCTAAACCAATGATGCCCACGCTCGCCGAGGCGTGGAATGCAATATGTACAATTTTGGGCAAATACGGGCATGATGCCCTACCATTCCACGCGAATTGAACGCACATTATCATGCAGCCTCCTACCCAGGCGCAGTTACGGGGTTAGGAAGACAGAGTAGTGGCTGCAAAGAGAATTCTGTGTTACCGGACTTTCGTAATACAGAGCATCAAATCAATGATTGCCGACACTAAAACTTCCGAACTCTCAAGGCCCAACCCCTCTACAGCGCCTGGCACTTAACAACCGTAAACAACATAGCCACCCGCTTGGCTGGATTTCTGCAAACCCTTGAACTCGACCTCCTACCTTCCCGTAAATTTGGACTTAAGGCCTAGGATGCTTTGGGAGGTGTTTGGCACCCTCCTCGCTTTTTTCCCCGAGGGTCAGTTGCAAGAAACAAATATTCAGGCAAATTGTGGCTATGTTGTTTACGGTTGTTAAGTGCCAGGCGCTGTAGAGGGGTTGGGCCTTGAGAGTTCGGAAGTTTTAGTGTCGGCAATCATTGATTTGATGCTCTGTATTACGAAAGTCCGGTAACACAGAATTCTCTTTGCAGCCACTACTCTGTCTTCCCAACCCCGTAACTGCGCCTGGGTAGGAGGCTGATTATCATGCACCTCACGCATGAAACACGCGTGGTAGTGTGCTAAACACGTGGAAGCATGTTTGCTGAACTTTCGTTCAACAACGACTCGCGGGAAGAGTAAAATTGACTGCCGTATAAACCGCTGAGGGAACGTGGTGGGGAAGGAACAGCCAAGTTCAGCTGGTTGTAAGTATGCACATCACTCCTTTAGGTTTATCCGTCCGTCTGAAGCCATTTTTAAACTCCGCTATCAGCGCCTCGGCTCCACCCGCTTTTGAGCGCTCACTCAAGCGCTGGTGAGGTCCAACCGCGCTCTTGTACTGATATGACTTGATATATGAGGTATGAGCTAATTCTAGAAGCTCCTGCTATGACGGACAAACGTGTGGATTGCAGGTGCTCCCTTTGAACGTGGCATCCGCAGACCTTAGCACTCGTGGGCTAAAGCCGGGCTATTTCAAGTCGCTCAGAGCTCCGATTCCAATCCAATAACCACACCACCTCCAGAGAATAATCCATGGCGACACAAGAAGCGATCTACATTCAGGAAGTCCGCGGTACGGAGAAATCGGTTTAAACACGCACATAAGTGTTGAATTTGCGCAGGAGGTACGGGGGGCGCTGGTGGAAATGGTGGACAACATGGTGGCCATGGGGGCATCGGCCATGGTAACACCTTTCATACCAACCAGATGCATGTCGAAAACATGTACGGATCCCCTAGACACGTATGTGGATGTGTTTTCATACTTGTTCAGCCGCTGAAAAGCTGGTCCTAGATCGATTTACTGCCCTGGTTTGCTCCCAAAGCGCTATTCGATGCGGACGCAGCCGTCGGAGGGCCGGCGAGGCGAGCCTGTACAGACAATACTCGTGTAGGGCTGATATCCCGCCTGAAACGGTGGGCATGCGATACCTCTAACAGCTCGCCCATCTTTTGGCTTGGTGGTATGGCTGGTACCGGCAAGTCAACCGTTGCCTACACCCTCTGCCAGGACTTGCGTAAACAGGGGCGTCTCGGCGCATCGTTCTTCTGCTCTCGAAACGACGAGAAGGCCCGATCCCGCACATACATTATTCCGACCATTGTCCGACAACTCCTTATCAACAAGCCGTTCGCTCAATCCATTGGGGGTGTCCATATCGACACCATTATTCCAACGTCGGCTCGCCATGTTGGCGAGCTCCTTGTCCAGCCATGGTTATCGGCGATACAGTCCCAGTCCGAGGAGCAACTGCGAACGCAACCACTGCTGGTCATCATCGACGCTCTCGACGAAATTGAGGGCCATGACCAAGGCCCTCAACTAATCAAACAACTCATCCAGGCGATTTCTGCCTCTGAGACGAGGCTTCGTGGGCTCAAGTTTTTTGTCACCAGTCGCCCTCACCCTCGAATCATGGAAGAATGTGCCTCAATAGACGGAAAGGCGGTGTATCACATGGAGGAAATTGTTCCAAAGGAGGCTTTGGATGACATTCGCCGCTTTGTCGATACCGAGCTCCCCGATCTGACTTGCGAGCGGCGGGAGAGCATCGTCACCAACTCTGCAGGGGTCTTCATCTATGCTGCAACTGTTGCACGCTACCTTCGACCTCCCAACTTTGCCTTGTCGCCAATGCAGCGAGAGGAGCGCCTTGATACACTATTGACAACCCGCCTCGTCGCAGTGGCGTCAGACAGCGAACACGAGTTACTCATTGACTCGTTGTATAAAACCATCCTCACCCAAGCGCTTCCTAATGTCGGGCGGGAGGTGGAGACATCAAAGCGTGTGCTGTACGCCGTCGCCACTACTCGTCGGCCTCTCACAGTCTCCGACCTTGCCCCGCTTGTTGTTGATGCAACTAAAAAACCGGATGAAGTGGCCGTCCGCAACAGTTTGGGCATGTTCCATGCTGTTCTGTATGTCTCTCCGCGCGACAAGTGCATCTACACCTTCCACAAGTCCTTTTCCGACTTTATCCTTGACCCACGTCGCTCTCCTGAGCTCGCAAACACAGCCACATCCTACTTTCGGGACCGGACACAGGACTGCATCAGGAAAATGTTTTTCATCTGGCGTGGGCTGGCGTGGGCTGGCACTGCTGGCGCATCTGGCGTTGCTGGCGCATTCTCGCCAGCTCACGCCAGAATGTCCGCCAGAAGTGATTTTTTAATTGTTGTTCTTACCGTTGGTAAAAGTTGTTCAAGACCCCAATTTATCCATGCGATGGTTCGGATTCAATCAGAAAGGTGCAAAAACTCATTTTGAAGGCTTTGAGATCGAGCGGAGGGCAAAATGTTTCGAAGTCTTTCAAACTCCGATGCACGTGTTGTTGATATGGCGTAATTGATGCCAACCATCGCCACGTCTCTTTGCTTTCTCCCCCATCTCCCATCCTCTCCCGTCGCCCCGCTCCTTCAAAACCTACCCCATGCCCCTCCTCCTTCCTTCAAATGCTCTTATTTGCCTGAATCCCACTGTCTGCCGGTGCTCTTGGTGGTCTCTCACCTCTACCGCAAGATCTGGATCTGGTCTCGCTCTCGTTCTTTGGTGCCCTCAATGTCCCTCAATGTCCCTCAATGCCTCTGGTGCCCTCAATATCTCTTGTTCTCGACTTGACTCGTGTTACACTAGCCCTCCCATACTTCATATCATTCCCGTTCCTAGTGCATTGTTGCGCACTCAGCCGCATGTGGCACTCCATAGATGGTGCACTAACCTTTCTTGTTCTGTTTTAGACTCTTAGAACTGCCGTGAGTCGTTACGGGTCTTCCCTTATTTTAATGGGCTAACATCGTTGATGTAGCCACCCCCTCCCTCACCGCCTCAAGTTTATCCGTCGCAATTTGTTGTGGAGTTGAGTTGATAACTGTGGAGGAGGAACGAAGGTATGTATTGACTTCCTGCCGTCTACTTAAAGGTTCAATGCTCGGCTAGATCCTCTTCCCGAGTCGATGCGTTGGAACAACAATCAATCTTGCCAGCCGGGGATCGAGCATCCTCAGTCCCTCGTCCGGTAGCGCACGCCCGAGCCCTGCAGGTCCGCGTGCGAGACGAGCCACCCACTGATGTGGTACGACGTGAGCAGGATGTCGCACGCCCTGCCCGCACTAGCCCTCGGAGGATGATAAAGGGATAGGAGTGGATGCCAACCATGGATCATGTCTAGGTAGATGTCCAGTAGTGTTACGAATATTATGTTTTACTTGTTCTTTATGTGTGTGCAACCGTATGCAGCAAGCAAAGCAGTAGACCCCGTGAAATATGTTGCCAGAAAGATGTTCTGGCGCCAGAATCGAATCTGGCGCCGTCTATCTTTTTATGTCGCCAGGTGCGATTCTGGCGTGCTGGCGCTGTTGGCAGGCCTGCGCCAGACGCGCCAGCTCAAAAACATTTTCCTGATGTGCTTTCGCATCATGAACAGGTCCTTACGTTTCAATATCTGCAACCTTGCCTCGTCTTTTCTTCTCGATCGGGATGACGAGGGTTTATCGCAGCGGGTGGACACCAACATCGAGCCCGAGCTTCGCTATGCCTGTGAACACTGGGCTACGCACCTCGCGTCAGTACGCCATGATTGCCGGGACGACGTGCAGCAGCTTTCAGCATTGTTGCGCGACTTTTACGACTTGAAGGTCCTCTTCTGGATGGAAGCGATGAACTTGTTGGGGTTGGACTGCTGCCTTGCAATACACTTGGCTCGCACCTGGGCACTGCAGGTACGTAATTATGACAATATTCTCCGTCATGTCATTACCCAATAAACTAGGTTCAAGATGCGGAGCTAAACGTGTACATGGCCGCAAGTCACAGACTCTGGGCTAGTGCTGCCGCGGCTCGGCTTCGGCTGGCTCGGCTCCGGAGCCGCCTAAGCCGGCTTAGGACAGCTGGCTCACGGCTTAGCCACCTTGAGCCGCCAAAATGATAAACTCTTTAATTCAAAGGACTTGCGCCTGTAATATTTGGCTGGATGAGGGCGCAAACCTTTAGAATACGTTGACGAGCTCAGATGTGCACGCTCTTGCTGTCAATTAGGTGAATCGACGTAAAGCCGCTGACAGTGTGTCACTCTTGTCACGATACGTGACTTTTTCGTCAACCCCATGATTGCATGATTGCGACCCAAATAGAGGATGGGGAGCATCGTCAGAGCTCTGAGAGTCACTTATTATGCTAGTAAGTGCCTAAGAAGGTACCAAGCGCTACTCATCTACCAGTTGTTCAAATCCAGCTGAGCCGCGGCTTAGCCGTGGCTTGGGCGGCTGGTTACGGCTGGCTTATTTTTGGCTCGGCTCCAACGGCTAGCCGAGCCGAGCCGAGCCGCGGCAGCACTACTCTGGGCTTCATTTACTCGCGACCAGGCTTTGTTAAGCACACCACATCTCTACATCAGTAGTCTTGCAACAGAATTGGCCTTGACCTCTTCTGTGGACGATTCTAGTTTGATCAGGTGGCGAAAGCACTTCCCCAGGCTACCTTCCATCAAATGCAAGGGGATTACCCGGCTCGGGATGCTGATGAAGTTGGAGGGGCACAGTGACAGTGTCAGCTCGGTGGCAGTCTCGCCAGATGGCGTGCGGGTTTTGTCTGGCTCTAATGACAAAACCGTGCGGATTTGGGAGGGGACAACAGGCACTCAGGTGACAGCAATGGAGGGACACACCAGAAAATGCAAATGACCCGACACATTTCCGGGTCACGTGCCATGCCGATAAGTGCCGATGGCTCTCAATGGCCATTGTCCTTGCCATTGTCTTCAGTATTAGGACGTCGGCGACGCGGAAACAGTTCAGGCTTTTCGATGTACTTATATATCATATATGGTGTGAATTCCAACAATAAACAATAAAAATATTGAAATTGCGACTATTTCCCTGGGACGCGGCAAAACTCGCGATTGAAATGTACTAACGCCTCGGTAGATTCGTCGCTAACTGTAATATGAAGCCAGCCGTCGCAATCAAAGCACTCCGTCTGACGAGAGGTACGGTGTTTCTCTGCATCATCGTGTTTCTTGGGTTTGTGTTGACGGTCTGCATTCTGGGCACAGTGGTACGAGAAGCGTATGGCGCCTGTTTTCTTCGAAGTACGTTGTTTGTTATATCTGTGAGTCCCATTAATTTGGTGGTAGAGCTCGAGTAATAGGTCACTTACAAGTATCGGTACCCCACACACTGCCACACCTCCAGAGCAATCGCGTCGACAAGATCTCGTCCCTTCAGGTGAAGGACCTCCACATTGACCAGCGCAGAAAATGATCGCGCAGTCTCGTCCATAGCAATAATGGTAAGATATTCCTCCAAGGTGAAATGGCCGAGGTCGGACTCCTCGTTCTTGTCGTCGTCGTCATCTGCGTGGTAGGATTCCCCAGAAGCCCCTGCTGTTTTTTTCCTGCTGTCGGCTTTCTTCTGATTGCAGACACGACAGGTTTTCTGACAATTTCCCAATTTAATTGTAAAGAACTCGTTCGTCGCCGGTTTCGACGTCTTGCAGCTGCTGCACCAGCTTTTTGCGGGGTTGGTGGACTCCATCAGAGTAGGTAGGGTGAGGGAGGAAGTCTCGGCGGTGGCAAATCTCAAAGCTCGTGACCGCGATTGTTTGAGAATGTATTAGTTAATTGATTATTTATTGTTATTCTACTTGTCGGAGCACATGGAAAGCAAGCCACCAATATTCCAATTGAGCGCACAATGGTCTACAAAATGATGGACCCGGCACGTGGCCCGGAAATGTGTC
Source organism: Mycena leptocephala (assembly GCA_029378395.1). Classification (NCBI taxonomy): domain Eukaryota; kingdom Fungi; phylum Basidiomycota; class Agaricomycetes; order Agaricales; family Mycenaceae; genus Mycena; species Mycena leptocephala. The sequence continues at coordinate 26,026 of JARJLF010002151.1, forward strand.
GGGTCGATTGCGCTTCCTGGACACACCAGTGGGGTCTACTCTGTGGCATTCTCACCTGATGGCACGCATGTTGTGTCTGGTTCATCTGACAACACTGTGCGGATCTGGGATGTGATAACAGGCACTGAGGTGAGGAATATGGAGGGACACACCAAGATAGTCAGTTCTGTGACATTCTCACCCGATGGTGCGCGTGTTGTGTCTGGCTCAGCGGACAACACCGTGCGGATCTGGGATGTTCTGATGGGCACTGAAACGATGATAATGAAGGGGCACACCAAAGGGGTCAGTTCTGTGACATTTGCGCCTGGTGGTGCACATGTTGTGTCTGGCTCAGAGGACAAAACCGTGCGAATCTGGGATGTGACGACAGGCGCTGAGGTGATGATGATGAAGGGGCACACAGAATTGGTCAGTTGTGTGGCATTCTCGCCCGATGGCGTGTGTGTTGTGTCTGGCTCAAAGGACAACACCGTGCGCATCTGGCATGCAACAACGGGTCATGAGGTGATGAAGATGGAGAGGCATAGGTGGATGGTCACTTCCGTAGCATTCTCACCCGACGGCGTGCGCATTGTGTCTGGCTCATTTAACCACACTGTCCAGATCTGGGATGCAACGACAGGCACCCAGGTGACGAAGATAGAGGACACCGGACTAGTCGCATCCGTGGCATTTTCGCCCGACGGCGCGCGCGTTGTGTCTAGTTCATCTGACAACATCGTGCGGATCTGGGAAGTGACGACTGGCACCGTCGTGACGAAACTAGAAGGGCATAACAGTTTGGTCACCTCTGTAGCATTCTCAGCCGATGGTGCACGCATTGTGTCCGGCTCACAAGACAACACCATACGGATCTGGGACGCGACGACGGGCACTGAGGTGACAATGATGGAGGGGAACACCGGATTGATCAGTTCTGTGGCATTCTCGCCCGACGGGGCCCGCGTTGTCTCGGGTCCCAACACCGAGGCCGTCACGATTTGGCAGGGGTTGACATGCCATCCATCTCAACGACTTTCCCAGTTGTGGATTTTTCAGAAAGATGGCTGGGTGGTGCTACGTGGACACCCATCCATTCGCTTGTTTTGGTTCCCTCCTATGCTTCACTCTACCCTTCTTGTTCCTCATTGCCTTCATCTTATCTCTAACATGGGTCAGACTCGTCTCGAATTTGATCCTCACACTCTGGGCCCTGACTGGCAACAAATCTATCACTCCGAATCTCCACCAATGCACCCCCTCATTCTCCTTGCAATACTCCTTAGTCCCTTTTTGTGGCACTTCATATGACCACTCCTCCTACGATTCGGCTACAGCTGTATTTACCTACTATCGTCGAATATCTCACACTACATACCGTCCGAGCCGGTTTGTACAGTAGAGGCCACTTATTTCCGATTTTTTGTGTGGGGCGAAGGCTGCGGATGAATCATGCACACGTAGATAAGTATCTGAATAGTGAGCAGTGGGGGAAAAAACAAAATAGTTGCACTTAACTTCAAGAAAAGCGATCTTTCAACTGCGGTGCAGATATCAGTTTTACATGCCAGGCCGTCAACGTTTGTCCTACATAGGTTATTCTGTGTCTCAAAATAGCATTCGATTACGTCTATTGACACGATATTCGAATATTTTGAGCTTCATAGGGTTGTTTTTCTGCCCTCCCAACCACATTTCGACGGCCTCGACCCATACATTCCAGGTTGCGTGCGAAACACAACCCGGACCTCGCCCCGCTGCAGCCCTAAAACAAGTGCTTTCCCCCTCGGTTTCGCGTCCAGCTGCCATCATAGGCCAATTCGCTACATCAATCACCACTCTTCACGAATTCTTATGCCCAGTGCACAATTATGGTATCCACCGCAAATTGAAGTCGGATGGTATGGAAAAAGTCTTAATCTTTGACTTTGCGCGTTTCCCGAACTCGACACAAATTTCCGCGCAGTTTTCTATTTTTACCATTCGACTCGTGCACTGATCACCTGCACTTCAAGGCCCCATCCTCGATTTCAACGCAGGTGGTCCATGAGATATAGACAACTCTTCCTGCGATGCGTTCGAGTCGGTCACATTTCGGACGCATTTTGGAGCGCTTCGCGCCCCACGTCGCGTCATTATCTAGACATGCCAAGCAATAAACACTCAAATTCATTCGAGGCACCGACTTAATGCGGAAGGAGGGCTCCAACAAGAAAGAGAGATAGTTCAACCGTCACTAGTAGTGTGTGCGGCCATATACTTGATATTCCGTTTCACTTCACTTAATTATTTCTCATTTTTTGTGAATTTGCGGAGGGGAGAGGGCGCGCCCGGAACCTACCTCACAGATCAAGCCTCCCACCCGAAGGACTCTACTCCGAAAGAAAATTTGTCAAACCACCTCAGACAAACTTCCAAAAAAAGACTGAATTCCCATTCTGCGAGCTGCATTTTCCTGACATTGCTGCAGATTCTGAGGTTTTAGGCTTAACGGGCTGAACGAAGTCATACACTGCGTTCAGCGGGTTTCTAGCCATGCACCGCCTCGCCCGACCTAGCCGGCCGCGTTTAGGTAGCCGGCCAAGCCACATCTGGCTAGCCGCGCTAGCGGCACCTAGCGGCACCTCACCACAGCTAGCCAGAGCTCCCCACAACTAGCCAGCACCTCTGGCTACCTCCAGCCTCTCCTTCACATTATAGTGCTCCTGATATTAACTATCACAGACATGAGAAACTGAGTGACGGTTGAGCGCTTTTAGTCGAACATAATGTCTCGGCAAACAAATTGATTGCAAATGGAAGCGGAGCTGGATCGGCAGACGGCATTCCCATAACAACCACTATTTGAGGAGTGAAGATAGCTTTTGTGTGGCGAGCCCAAGTGCCTGTGGCTACCCAAACCCTGGCTAGGTGGTCTAACCGCCAGCTCGCAGAAGCTACCGGCGAAGTGGCGAGCCGGCTCTGGCTAGCGGTGTAGCCAGACATAGCCGAAGTATAGCCACAGCTAGCCGCAGCTCGCAGAAGCTAGCCAGGGCCTCGGCTATCAAGCCGCTGAATGCAGTGATATCGGAGGTTCTGCACCCCCAACTTGGCTGGTTCATCTGACAGCCCCAGACTCCTACCTATACCGTCCACATTTTACATTACAGTAACTCTGACAAGAATTTGACCGGATCCGTTCCGTTCAGTTCTGACTTACCCAACCATGTGGAAATTCTGTTTCCGGTGAGGAACTCCTCAAGATCTGATTTTCGTAGTCGCAGTGGAGCTGGGGGGAGCCATCAATAATGGCCCAAGCGTACAATCCCAAGTGTGCACATTTCCGGCCACTCCCGATGTGTGCGTCTCCCCACGCCATCTGACGCCGCTGTGAGGCGGCACGCGACGCGTTTGTTTGCATGCGCGTGGCCATCAACGCCCTCGGCTCCGCGCGAACGCCGATATGACTCGTCTTCACGACTGCCCGCTAGGGCTCTGTTTAAACATTGTTTTAAACACCCGTTATAAACTAGGAAGCTCCGACTGCGTCGGCAGAGACCTTGCTTGCAAAAATTGTGATTCGTGAGGCCTGATTTGCGACGGTCGTGATGAAGCTATTGTGAGGTGACGCAGAAAATTGCAAAAGGTCGAATCGAGATCTTCGCGCCTGAATTATGGACATGAGGATTAAGAGTTTCAAGACGATGCCCGTTTCAAGTCTTTTGCCAACATGGACTGACTCCCGACGTTCCGTGGTTAATTAGAAGTTGAGCACTTTTGGTGTTGTCAATCGGGAAGAAGGTCGCGGTTACGCGAAAAATACGTATAAACTCATATCAACTAGTAACTTGGTCTCGGGAAAAGTAGGATCATCGGGTTACACCCGCAGCGCATGCTTAGCTAATTATGAGGGTGAAGAGACCTTGACTAGCAAGGCAACGCGGTTTAAAATGGTTTGGGCCAAAGTATTGGTTTTTAATTCACAGTGGCTGTGCCCTAGGCAGGTCAATTCGACTTGAAGATGGCTAGGAATAAGTCGAAACTGGACCAAATCATGTCCGCAAAAATGGCTCATACCAAATCATGAAGGGTCGAGCTTGGGGTGAGCTAGACTTGTCGGAAGTGCAGGCTGCACTCCTGTGCAGCCCTAAATCTCACCAGTCGACCCTGAAGCCACCTGGAGCGCCCGGCTTTCTGAACAAATAAGATTTCGGGACCAGGGTGACATTTGAGCGAAAACACCGCCAAAATATACACAGAATCGCGGTTTTTCGGATTTTGGGACCAGTGTTTATAAACACATTTATAAACACCCTGTTTACAAACCGAGCATTAAATCCGTTTATAATTGTCCCAGAAATTATAAACAGAACTGCCTGCCCACCGAAAGCTCTGGTCCATGGTCCATCCAAGCGCTACTCTTCCTAGTCCAAGCGTCAACTCCAGCGTTCCCATTGACGGCCAACTCCCAACCCTATCTGCTTGCCCCTCCTTCACTTTCTTTACAAACGCCAATTCACCCGACTAAGTATCACTCTTTATCAGAGCCTCAGCATCTGCTGCCCCTACCCCGCTATACTTAGTTCCCTTTTCTCTCTCTTTCTTACTCAGAGTTCGACCGGCGTTCAGTCTCCCTTATGTAGGTTCTTTCACAGGCCTTCGCTGCCTGTGTGCAAGCGGACCTTTTATTTTGAGGCAGCCGGAGGCCGCCAACTTTGAGTCCTTTCCACACTCAATTGCTCTTGCCTGGAGATCCATGGAAACGTCATGCTGCAATATTCAACGTTGCAACGTTAACTTTCGAGGAGGCCGCCAATTCCCTCGAATACTTGCATGGATCGAAGCCAAGTGCAAGTATATCTTTTCTTTGTGACGTAATTCATGATTTTTGCATGATTTGTGGCCTTGGAAGCCTAGATTCAGTTTGACCTTACCCTCAATTTTTTTTGGCCTCAATGCAGACTCTGGAGGGCAAAAGCTGCAAATGTGGTTTATCTGGAAACTGACTTTTCTATAGTCCCAGGGGCCAGGGATGCCCAGAGGGCCGTTTTGAATCAGTTTTAGGGGTCGCAAACTGTTAGAATAAGGGTGCCTCGAGCGCGGTACAGTCCAGGTAAGAGAGATAGTATTGCGTTTGTTGGGATCCACTACAAACGCATGAAGGCTGTACATCGTATTTACGGGTTTATATACCTTTCCTTTCCGCTGACTAATACCTTCCGAATGCGGCTTCACAAGCTCACATACTACTATTCCAACAGTAGCTCTAGCCATTGAGCCCACTCTTGGTGCATTCGAGAATCCAAATCAATTTTATCTGCGGCAGCCCGGCCATTCGGCGAACGATGAGCTGACGAGAGAGATCGAGTGGTCCCGATGATGGGCCAGAATATCGCTGCGCTATGCCTAGCCATGGATTACACAATTGGGAGAATTCCGTGTCGGTCACAGTGGTAAGAAGTAAGGCTGGTGTTTGGCTGTGTCCTCTAAATGAAACACAATTCCGTCTGCTTCCGAACTTTCATGTCGCCGAAATCTGTACGTCAAGTGCATCTGACCTCCCAGTTTTCAAGTTCTCTGTGTCTATGTATCTTTGCTGATTCTTCATTTTCACCAAGATCTTTGCCGACGGTCCTCGATTCCGTGCCGTAGAGTTACCAAACTGCCTTCAGAAATCTCCACGAAGTTTTTCTTTCTCTTTCCATCCGTGTCTTCGGCCGAATTTTTTTCCCACTTTCTTCTCCGCGCCTCTCTCTCCTGCTGATTGCATCTTTCGGACGGTGACGGTGAAAATACAGGGTTGTTCATAATAGGACTGGTCGGCGTAATTCTAATACAAAACCAATTCAATTGTTCGGAAACCTAGACATCCAATGGATGGATGGGCTCGCCTTACAGCTCCACATGCATCCAAATTCCGTTATCACGACAAAATTAACGCTGCGGTGCAAAGTGCAAACGAGGATGCATTTCTGCGATGCTGAGTGATCAATTCTGAGGCCTAATGTGCACTTACGCCGGAGCGAAGCGAAGGCATGCCTTATAATTTTATAAATTCCTAGTTTATCAATTTCGGGAAAGCGCGACAGTTGCCGTCAGCATTCGTTAAACGTGTTTACCAAAATACCGTCTCAATTCAGCGTCTCTGAGATTTCACTTCGCCCACTTGACAGTCGCGGTGAGACACTTCAAAGTTCCAACGCCTGCAAGACGAACGACTTTGTGAGATCGCACGGCAACCGGAGCGAAGCTCCGGCACGTCTTGTCATTGGGTAAAAAAACCCTCAGTGGAATCGAGCGCCAAGCGCACATAGGATTTTTAAGACTGGAACATTCGCCCTCAAGTTCTTGCACGGCACAGTATTTTTTGGGGCGTGTCATGATTCCACCGAGAGGAACCTCTCAACGGCACTCTAAGTCTTCTCCTCCTGAACTGTCCTTCGATCAATCTTCCATTGTGGTTCATTTCCTTTGTTGCGTTAAAATTTCTCAAGAGGCACCCATGCCTTAAATTTATACACGTAATGTTACATTTCGGGTATAGGTGCTTATTGAAAATCCTACCTCACCCCGTCTTCGGACCTCCCCGCGGTCTCCAGCACTTTTTCACCTCGCGTTCTCTGCGATGACTGGCATTCGCGGCAATTTCATTCTTGGGTCGGGTTTTCACTCCGGTGCCGACGAGGGGAGGAATACCGCATCAACGCTCCTTCCTGTTATATACAGCGTCCACAAACAATCCGGTGAAGACTTCGCTTTATCAGTATATCCTACTCTGCCAAGAAAGTACATATTTTTGATACAACAACGCGCATTCATGGGTACATGCGCGTGAGCCCAGTGAATCTCTCCCGGCAGCGCGGAGCTTTCCTCCTTGCACGGAATCCGTCCTTTCGCAGTGTTTTCCGGGCGTCTCCCCTGTAGTCTTTTTTTTTCCAGCTCACGTCCCGTGAACAAATTCGATCTTTCAAGTCAAGTGCAGAGATTCCAGCGTGCTTGAGGGAAACGGAAATGTATTGGTCCATTGCAAAGTACAGCAAGCGAGAGGTGATAAACAGGTACATATAGACGGAAATCGACCATACGCCAGATCCAATGTCCGAAAAAGGAAATCGACGTTGCACCGCCACCGAAGCCCCCACCTCTGCACACCGCGTACCGCGAGTACGGATCGAGCCAAGGACTACGCGAGGGTAGGTGGAGCGATGACGAGGCGATACCCGCCGCGAGGAAAAAGGGGCGATGACGCTCAGATGCGAGGTTCGGTCCGGAGTCTCCAATGTCCATTGGGAGGCATCGAGACAAGGCGGGGTCCGACGCGACGACGGGAGACGCGAGAGTGAGCACCGGGGAGCGGGAGAGTCGCTCGGATGCGGAGGTGAAGGGTTAGGAGTGGTCCACAGTCTTCAAGGAAAGTCGGGGGCGCACGAGAAGCGTAGCGACCAAATGGCCACGAGACAAGAGAGGGAGGGTGAGGGAGGACCCGAGAGACCGAGGAAGCGCAGATGGCGAAAGGGAATGCGAGTACATTGGCGCTCCCGTGCCGCGACCCGTGTGTCCTGCCCATCCCTCGCCATCCCCGTCGTTTTCGCCCCTGCTCGCCCGCGGCGCGTGTCGTCGTTAAGGTACCGAGAACCCGGCACACATCGGCCGCGTGCTGCGCGTCATGCACCACTACGTCGAACCTCCGTGCCGCTCCTGCGGAGCATGCGCTATGCATAAACAGCACCAGCGTAGACGCCTGCCCCCGTTCTCATCGCTCCTCGTCCCACGTCGCTTCTCCCGAGCTGTGCGCCTCCCCATCCTCCGAGTCCCTTCCCACCGCTTGCTCTTTCAATACGTGACTAGCGACCGCGGCAGTGCGGTGCACGACAGGGATCCCATCGCCATCCACACACGCAGTTCCCGCCGCGCAATGCATGGACACATGGACACAGTGTGTGCAGGGCATGCATCAGCCCTCGTCCCACCAACGGCACTCTCAGTTCGGTTCTCCCGATCCGCTCACTTCTCCCAGTAATCCTTTTCGGTCGCAACACCCCGCGCACGGTGAGTGACAGCGGCGGTGCATGACGAGGATGCAACGGCGCACGAGGACTAACGCATGCCGCAGCCGCGCACGACACGCGTCCATCGCGTCCCACCTCGTCGAGAGGAGGAAGGGAGATGCGCAGCTGGAGGAGTGCAGGACAGCTGCGCACTACGCCCACCAGCCGCTGCAGGCACTAATTGCGTCCCCACTCGTCGACGGGAGGAAGGAAAAGATGTGTAGCGGGCGGATGCGCGGAACAGACGGACACGATGGCGCAAGCCGCTGCAGGCATCCCAATGTCGTGGAAAGGGATGAAGGGGAAGACGCGCGGTAGGCGGAGCTGCGGGCAGCCGCACACAGCGCACACCAGCCGCTATAGGCGCCCACCAGGTTGCACCCTGTCGATGGGAGAAAGCCACGTAGTTTCGGACAGCTGCGTACAGATGGTTTTCGCAGACCAAGGGGGCGGCGTCGGGAGGGCCGCAGCATCACAGTCTACGTCTGCGCTAGAATGAGAACCGGCTCGTGCTGAGCAGGGGCGGGGACATACCGTACGCGTCTCGCGCTGTATCTCCCTGTTCTAAAGGGTAATTCGGTGTCTGCGGCATATCGAGTGGGAGCACATGGACAGTGATGAGGACACCTAAACTCGCAGACGGGTGCAGGAAAGCACCGACAGCGCACACGAGGAAGGGCTAGGGCAGCGAGGCGGGAGCTCCGCGTCGTTCCGAGTGTGGATTTGCGGCAGCGTGTCGTGGCGACATGGTTGTCAGGGTGAAGAGGGACCCGTCACCCATCACTGCGCAGCTCTTACTTGTCGCACATAGCTGGGCGATGCCATGAGGATTACCTCAACATGGAGATCGAGAGGCGCGACAGAAGAGGCGGCCGCAGGAGAAGGAAGGGACGTGAGAGTGGCGTGGGGCTTTGAAAGTGGACGCGGTGGCGTAGAAGCGGGTGTGGGAACGGAGAAGCAGCGCAGCAAGCACAACTGCCGTGTGGCAGCGTGGCGTACAAAGGAGGGAGAGAGCCTGTGCAGACAATTGCCCCTTTTGTAAAGAGATCAGCCTGCGACTCTGCACTCATCTCGAATCGACCGTGACGGCAACACTTTATACCGAAAGCATCAGCAAATCCTGATTGAACTACAGAGTGCTATATAGTACTACATAGTGTCTATAGTGTCTATAGTGCCTGTAGTGAAGGGTATTTAATCTATAGTACTCTATAGTGCTGTAGGGCCACTATGTAGTACTACAAAGTGCTCTGTAGTGAGGCCTTACCAGCTTAGAAAATTCATTTCGTGCTTCATTCAACTTTATGATACACTTTGTTCTGATTCTTAGCACATTCAGTCAGTAATGACACTTTAGTTCATTTTTTTTTTTTTTTGTGACTATTACATTGGGCTAATTAAATTAAATTGTAATTAAATGTGCACTGCTGGCCGGAATCGAACCCTTGACCTCGCGAGAACAGACAAAATACTACTGCAGACAAAATACCCAGTAGACTAAAGTAACTGTACAAGGTTAAGAAAACTTATGCAATATATGAGGGCCGTTTGATTCTTCTGGCTTATAACACCTTTCTCGTCCTTGCTTATGTACCTCAAATATATACATTCTGCTGGTGTGTGAGTCTTGAAATATGAATGATAGGTAAAACCATGAATCTGGTGAACGTGGTCCAAAAAAAGTGGTAGTCGGGTACCAATCTGAAAATACACTGAAAACAAAAGTTGTAGAGCACGATGAGAGCTACAAGACACCGCGGGCAAACCTCGTGGAAGCTCGGGCTGACCTTCCGGAATGGAAGGCAGCTGGAACCCGCACAGGAATCTGCCAAGGAGCTGGCAGGGAGCTGTAACATGTGTATAACACGGTGTATTCCTATACTTAGTAAAAATACCGAATGATCACCGTGATTGCAATTGACAGGCAATCACTCCCGCACTTTTCATTTCCCTTTGTTGAACTTCAAAATGCTTACCGGGATTAACATGCTTGAGCGGGGAGGCTTCAGGATGGCTATGGGGCAGAAAATGAGATCTCTTGTTCTTCCATCCACCACATTACTCTCCCTATGGCCGGAAAGCAAAAGCAAAAGACTCGACACCTACTGCTTCAGATGCTAGGCGGCGTCGCAATGCTCATGGGGGCCCTTCCACACCCAACCAAGGAGCTTCATCTGGTCCTGCAGGTCCCAATCCGCCAGATGGGGAATTTTCTCCTGCACCTGACCCTCCGCGGAATAATGACAAAGGCAAAAAACGCGCACGGGATTTAGTGATCCACCTGAGGAACCCCCATTAAAGAAGAAGGCAGCAGAACAGACTGCAAAGAAGGCAGAGCAGAAAAGGTGCCAGGCTCGCCGCGACGAACATCATATCCCTCCATCGAAATTGAGTAAAGGTGATAAATCACTGCAGGTAACAAATTTCTTTTTCATTTCATGTCATATGTTTCAAATAAAATACAGGCAGCTTTCCATGTCCATATCTATCTTCTTTGGGGTGTTTACGATTCGGTCACCGTTCCTGAAATGCCCTCCGATCTTATGCTCCAGGCATTTGCCCAAAGATTTACAACCGCAGATGCATGGGACGAAATTGCCAGCCGCATTTCCACTGACCATTCTGAGGCTATGGGAAAAATCCGACAATTGTGTCTAGCTGTGTCAACCTACACAGGTCCAATTGCGAACAGTATCAAAAAGATCAGTGACGAACATCTCCAGGCTATTTTTCCACTGTCCTTGCTGCTGGTTTCTCTGCTTGGCGACCAGACCTGCTTGGTGGAACAGTTGACTCCTTGTACAACAGAGCTCTCGAAAATATCGCCACCAGTACCTTCCAGCATGTTGCTGGTTCTCATTGCTACATACGCATGAGTCCTGACCTGACAAAGCTCAGGGACTCTGCATTCCTTCGAAAGCTCTACAGAAATTTTGTATTTTCAACCATGCACAAGCGGGTGCTGGCCGACGCCCATACTGCAGGAGCGGTTCTCAGGAAATCCAAGCAGACCACCGCATATAAAGCTCGTATAAATGTAAGTTTTTTGAATTTATTCAATTTCATAACTAAGTTCCTCGTTAGATTAGAGACGCTCGTACCAAGGCTCTCCGAGCTGATGGCTGGCCAGAGCGGGTCGTTGCTCTGACTGCAGAGACATACTGCAACAGCGATGATGAATTTGATTCAAATCGCGCCAAGTATATTATCAAGCCAAAGCCTGGGCGTAGCGCCAATGCGACAGCCTTTATTCGCAAAACAATTGACCCAGACCGCGAGGCAGTCACAAAGCGAAAGGGCCAAGGGCAGCAGTTTCGAGGACAGCGAGAGCGCATTGTGGATTCTGATGCCGAACCATCTTCCATGTCGGAGCGCTGGCCCAAGAATGCGCCCCTCGACTGGTTTGATCCAGCTTCATTCAATCAACTACCAGCTCGTCTTCGCGCCAGCTACCGTTTGAACGGTATTGGCCTCCCCCTTGCAGTCATTGGGTCAATGACCGTGTGCCTAACAATTTCAAAACCATGGATGATGCATTTTTCATGGAGCACTATGGCAATGAAGTGCTGGCGCTCTATCATCTCCCGACAGATGAGGAGATTGAGCAGATGAAGGCAAACGGCGAGGATCCTGATGCGCCATGGCAGGAAGAAGGAGAGGATGACGACAGTGAAGATGATAATGAAGGTGAGCCTGACGAAGATGACGGTGAGCCAGACAATGGGGAAGAGGACAGCGACGACACCAATGCAATGGATCAAGATGAGGATGGGGCAGGGCCATCTGGCACATAAATACTCGGACAATATTTCGATACAGCAGCTCATATGATCATATGAATTCTTTACCTCCTCCTTTTCATCCCATGCTTACTATATGCACTCAGTTTTTTTGTATATGCTTTCCAATTTGACATGATTTTATGCCTACAAATATCTTGATATAACAACAGCAAGAAATCCAAAAAGAGGTAAGCAGCAAAAAGATTCGAACCATTGACTTTCAGATGATGTATAATACATGGGTATAGCTCATTACATATGTTAGCTTCTGTGTTAATTCCTCACCCTAACACTAATTCAATCTATATAGAAATAAATGTATCTTCATCACATAGAGTCCTACACAAGCAGGTGCAATTTTTTATTGAATGAACTCAAGAAATTGTGAACAAACTACAATAAGAACCCTCAGCTACGTCGGCCACGATTCAATGCCCAGCAAATAATTAGTAGATCCCTTGTCAGAATCCCATATGTCTGTCGGGGTGGTTTCATGATTGAGAGATGTGTAATGATATGTGCTGGTTCAATAATTATAAAATTGCCAGAGGGTTTTGCATCCACAGCTGTGCAATACATGTCGGCATGGTGGGATAAGGTGTTTCATTCAATAGGTATTGAGGTAAGACAGTGTGTTTTTCAACAACAAAAAAAGTTTGAACAAGATTTTGAAGGGGGATTTGCCATATTTCGTGAATGTAACCTGTCAGAATAAGTGCTGGATTCAAGGGATTTTTGAACTGGATGCCACTATTTCCCTCATGAGATATTTTTTGGCTGAAGGTATGGTTATCAAACTCGATTTCAGTTTTTTTTCTTCCAGTTGGCGGTAATGCTTGCTCATGATCCAGGAGAGGCAATGCTTTCCAAGATCGCCACTGATTCTGTCCAGTGGAGTGTAGATAGAATAAGAGCATCTCGTATATATTGGCAGGGATGTCCTTTCCTTTGCCCAAAAACTGTGCAACTCGAGACCAGTTAATGGCTTCAGAGGATTTGCAGAATTAACTGCTTCAGAGAGTAGAATCCCAGCAAGCTGGCCACTAAGGTGACTCGAGTTTTCAAAGCTTCGATCATGCAGCATAGCTTCCAAGCATCCACGTCGAGCCATTTGTCTCAGCAGAGTGAGATCCATATCATCTGTCAATGTCTTTTAGTAATAGAAAAGACTGATGGGAACAGATAAACTTACATATCCGCCGGTTTGTCTTGATCTTTCCCAGTTCACCGTTCATTCGTTCTCCAGGAAATTCACTAATAACAGACAAAGGTCCCCAGAACTTTAAGAGTTCTGGGTTGTGCATTGCAAGATGATGATTGGGCAAGGAATCAATACGTGGCCATAGTTCCTGTATACCTCTGCGGTATTGTGTGAAATGAACTCTATATTCCTCCGCCATGGTATCACTGGTCGAATATGAAGCAATGATGTTTGTTGCACCTACAAAGTGATAAAAGTTATCCAAAAGTTTCATGGCAGTTTCGCTTTTTTCCCACCACAGTTGTGGGATGATGAGAGGGAAAATCACAGTGAAAAGAGTAAGCAGCTCTTGTGCTTTCAGTTTGCCATGTGATGCTTCACCAAGATTTGTGGGTGGTCGTCCTACCCAGGTTGGAAGCTGAACATCCTTGATGCATGCACGTATAGCTGCCAACTGGTCGGGTGTAAAATTAAATGCTCCAGTTATTGGATCAAAGTTGGGATCCGGAGGGGTGAAATCTGCATCATCTGGGTCTCCTTCATCATTCTCTTCACTGAGAAACAAATTCCTAAGATGTGTGCCTGGATTCTGTGGGGTGGGTGTTGCAGAGCTTTGAGAGTGGCCTTCATATTCTGAATTCATGAGATCCTCAAGAGGCATGCTTGCATCTGATTCCAAGAACTTTAGTTCGTCTGATGCCTCTGAGGCATCAGATTCAGAAAATTCTTCATATTTCCGCTGCTCCTTCAACTCCTCTTCAGCATGATATTTTCTACCAATTCCCCAAAGGATGCGAAGGTGATGTTCTGCTTTGCCTTCTACATTGTGCATGAAACCCAGAACACAATGTTTGACAGGATCCCAATAGGAAATATCATGCATTGGTGTCCAACGTACACCAGTCTTTGTTGACCACTCCTCTCGATCTTTGATTGTTTTTTTCTCAAACAGCCAGGTTCTACCCTGAGCTTTTACGGTGGGGCCATCACGGGGCATCCAAGTCTCATAGTCAAGACTTTCAATCTCTGCAGACTTGATGAGACAGAAGGAACAGAAAAAGGTAGCACTATGCGATAGAAATCCTGCAATTTTTCGGATTGCTCCAAGATCTGCAATCAGAGGTAGAATCCGTAATTGAACAAGAACTCCTTCTGGGTGGCGATGTGTAGGTATTTTTTGGCCTGGAGCTCGGAATGCATTCATCTTGGTAACAAAGGCATCAAGGATGTGCGAGATCTCCCAGACATCTGGCATGCCTGGTCGAGGTATAATACCAAGAATGAAGACATTCTCCACAAGAAACCGAATCTCGATAGGGAGGTTCAAGCAGTATAAGACGATGGCACCAACAGAAACAACCTTGGCCTATAAGGTCAAATCAATTATCAACACAATCTGTGCTAACAATTACAGACATACCTGCAATCTTATTGCTAAATGGATTAAACCAGTCGACATAAACAGCCCAAACCAGGTTGTACGGAAATCGAACATAATTTCCTAGACTTGCCCATGCTGGGCTATCTGCAATATCATGCATAGTATATGCATTTCCTTGAGGATACCTGTTCTGATTCCGAGATGCAGACTTCTCTAGATGATCCTCAATATCTGGCCGAGCTAGGAAGAATCTAAGCCAAGAATCCAAGGATTGTGTGCTGAATAGGCGAGTAGGAACACGCTTCACACCCTTGCGTGTTTTTCGATCTCGCCATAAGGCTGTTCCACATACATGTGCCAATTGAGACCGTTGGTAGGTACAAGTCTCTGGAATCAGATGATCTGCAGGATACAAGGAATAACATGTTGGACAACAGGCAACTCGATCGATGACTGGCTCCATTCCCTGCTTATAGATGCTGCGGATATCTTTGGGTAGATGAATCTGTGGCACTTAATCTCGCCCAAGCCTGCAGATTGCAGTGCAACACAAAGAAGCTGAAGAGTTGTAGCCAAGATAAATTGCAATGCCTTCAGAACAATGTTAGCAGTTGTACGGCTGACACCAGCATGAAGGTTAAGCCAGGCCACAAGTAGGCAACAGAGCTCGATAACAGGAAACAATACTACATGATTTCTGTAAATTTGTTGTCTGAGATGCAGTAAAAACTTACCAGTATCCCAAACCACAGACGCCTGCTTTGCAGGTTTTGGTTTAACACTTGTTGGCTGAGCTTTTTGGGCCGGTCCAGCCTGCCGGGGCTGTGCTGCAGCAGCCAATTGTGCTCTCTCGTCCCTTGCTTCATGCTCAGCATGAGCCGAGGAGCTAATTGATCTTCCAGGTTGCAGTCGACCATCCCGGACTTCGAAAGTTTTGATGCAGACTGTACAGGCACAGATAACCTCTGAAGGCATGGGTAGCCTGAAGAGTGGGGAGAGGAAGATTCAAAATCATTTCTATAGATGCGGCATATATCAGGACTACGTTTGTTGATCAAACAAGCCAGATCGGAAGAATGTTCCGATTAAGGCTATGATTGATTGTCAGATGTCAACATCTCATCAGGTGTCTATCAACGGTTCCATGTGGATTCCGTGCAGCTTCCTGCACAGCTTCCAACTAGCTCCCATCTGCCTTCCATTCCGGAAGGTCAACCCGAGCTGCGCGGGATTTGCCCGCGGTGAGAGTTGTCTGAGGTCATTTTTCAAGAAACAGCTTCGTTAAGCCACAAATCGCAAAATACTTTCCCAGAGCCAGCGGTTTGAAAATTTTGAACTCCATAAACTGACCTGAACATGGTGGGAGAACATCTGAAATGCGCAATGTCACTAGTATTGCTGCCAGGAACATGCCAGATCCTTGCTGTGAACCATATTTTTGAGCAGAAAATATAGAACACTATGTAGTCCCAACAGAGTACTATGTAACACTACAGAGCACTACATAGCCATAACTGAATACTACAAAGTACTACAGAGCACTACAGGCACTACAGCACTACACAAGCAATGGTCTGACTACAAAATACTATAAAATACTATGGCCACTACAGAAAAAATCAGGATTGCTGATGAGGATATCCAGCTCTGCTTCCGCGTCACTGTCAACCCTGCGTGGCGTGAGACTCCACGTTGCACAAGCACGCACTTCCTGGACAAACCCGCCATTCCAAGCGCTAAACGAATCGATCGCACGACCGAGTAAATCCGACGATTTTTGGCTCGGAAGGCATTGGTAGTGGGCGCGATTTCAGGCAATTTGAACCCCTTGGAATGGCCAATTTCCCAAATAAAATTGAACCGCAGATTTGAGCTGTTGGCATACCGGCTCATTCGTAGTCGCCGGCCCGAAAGGCTCGGACTCCTTGCTTCTCGGACATTCATCGCGCGAAAGTCCATGCTGTCGTACACGAGGCGCTGAAGGTGACCACTCTTTGTCTTCCACCTCCACGCCCACTGCACAGGAATACATCCTCCTCATCTTTTCTGTGAGTGGCTCTCTCTGCTGTGTAATCTTCGCTTTTGGCTGACATGGTGCTCCACCTACAAAAGATCGGTGCTCTAACGGCCCATTTTGACCATGTATCGCCAGGATAATGAATCTAGGACCGTCAATTACAATATTTCAGGTGCGTACAAAGCTTTATTGAGATGTCAACATCATGATATCTTGTCCCCAGGGGGCCACGGAGGCTCGGGTGGACCGGCCACGGAAATGGTGGCATGGGTGGCAGCGGGGGTACAGGGGAGGGTCCCACTGTGAATATTGATAACTCCACAAATAAAATGTACGTCATTCAAGTGTCCCCTGTTCCTTTCCCCCAAGTTCTTTCTCAACAACAGCAGTGTGAATCAGGGTCAAGGGTTAATGAAATTTCTGGGCTGAGTATTTTTCAAGCTGAAATCATGTCCAGACTTGAAGAAGTTCGTACAAGTGGTTGGAGTCACCTCCTGATACAAAGGACAGACAGTACGAACTGCAGAGCCTTCATTACCAATCTACTGGGCGATGGCTCCTACAGGATTTCAGATTCGTCAAATGGAAGGCCACACCCAGCTCCTTATGGATCAAAGGAATCTGTAAGTCAATTTCATCCTATTTCAAGCTCATATCTAATAATTGTCCAGCTGGTACTGGAAGAGCGTACTAAGGTGATTCGTATCGCTACCACGTACATAAAATCGATCTGCCGCTGACAATACTGACAGCTCAACCGTGATCAATGAGACCACCGGTCCCGATCACGTAGTTGCATATTTCTATTTCGATTTTAGGAACGAGAGGCAGCACATGGACATCATGCTCCGGTCAATCATCTGGCAGCTCTCTGGACGGTCGCCTTCTCACCATAGCTTTCTTGAGAAGCTGTATAAATCACTGGGAGATGGAGCTAGATACCCACAGCCTGTTGAACTTCAAAGAGTCCTCGAGGATTTACTTCAGAGTTAGACCGGACGTATATCATCATTGATGGGCTTGATGAATGCAAGAAAACCGACTGGAAGCCTCTTATTGAGTTCATTCACAGCCTATGCCATCCCGCCAAAAATGCACCCCATCTCCTGTTTACCAGTCAGCCTCTCGAGGAACTCCAAAATGAATTCAAGGATGTAACCTTCATTGAGCTTGGTTCTGCAGTATCAAATAATGACATTAGCTCCTTTGTTAAGAGCACAGTTCGAGGGTCGGAAATTGGGCCAGTGATGATGAGTATGCAGAGCATGTCACACAGCAGATTGTGCAGAAGAGCAATGGAATGTTGGTCCCTTCATTGTGCATTAATTTGTCCTCAATCTGACTTGCATATCCAGGTTTCGCTTGGCTGCATGTCTCCTAATTGAACTGGGGTGCTGTCATTGGGAAGATGATTGGGAGGAAAAATTCACAAGTCTCCCAGCTGATCTGTTCGGAATTTACAGCCGTTTCTTAACCCGGGCAAAAGGTTCTCTTGCGACAGTTTTTATCCAAGCAATTTTCCGGTGGCTGGTGTTTTCTGCCAGACAAATCACATCAGATGAGCTGGCAGACGCTATTGCTTTCCGTCTATCTGACTCAGAGTTTGACTTTTCCGACCCAGCAAAATCCATTTACTACCCGAAAAGACGTCAGGGCAACTCTGAGATCTTCAAGTTGTTGGGGGGCCTGATCTTGATCAAAAAGGATAGCTCAGAGAGGTCAGAGGGCTGGTTCAGGATCAGGAACAATGGCTCGGATAAACCGTCAATAGCCTTTGCACATTCATCTGTCAAGGATTATATCCTTTCCCCCCAATTTCAGCAGCAATTCGGCACAATCATTGACCTTACAAAAGGTGTCTCCCACAGATTTATTACCCAAACTTGTGTCCGCTATCTCCTCCTTTTTGCAGACACCAAACATCCCATGACCGAGGATACACTCCTAGACTACCCAATCTCCTTGTACGCAGCAAAATATTGGTACCATCACCTGCAGCTTTGTGATGACCAGGACCAGAAGGTGCTATTTCCCTCCACAATGAATCTCCTGGAGGATGGAAGCAGCTAATATACTGCTTGGTACCAATTGCGTCAGTTCCATCCATACTGGACCAATGATTGGGGGAGACCCATATCACCTGCAGTGTGGATGTGTTACACAATGGGATACACTCAGGGGGGTGCACTCTCTGCTCATTGAACACAACACATGTGTCAACATAGCCACCAAAGATGGCTGGACTGCACTGCATCTTGCATTGGAGAATGGTCACCTCAACTTTGCGAAGCTGCTCATCGAACACAATGCATCTGTTGACCTAGCCACCAAAGATGGCTGGACTGCACTGCATCTCGCATTGGAGAAGAGGCACCTCGACATTGCACTGCTGCTCATAGAGCACAATGCGTCTGTTGACCTAGCCACTAAATATGGCTGGACTGCACTGCATCTTGCATCAAAGATGGGTCAGCTGGACATTGTGCAGCTGCTCATCAAGCACAATGCATCTGTTGATCTAGCCACTAAAGATGGCATGACTGTGCTGCATCTTGCTTGGGAGAAGGGTCACCTCAACATTGTGAGGCTGCTTATCAAACACACCACATCTATCAACCTAGCCAACAAAGACAGCAAGACTGCGCTGCATCTTGCATCAAAGAAGGGCCTCTCTGACATTGTAGTGCTGCTCATTGAGCACAATGCATCTGTTGATCTAGCCACCAAATATGGCCAGACTGCACTGCACCTTGCTTTGGAAAACAGTCATCTCAATATTGTGCAGCTGTTCATCAAGCACAATGCATCTGTCAACCTAGCCACTAAAGATGGCATGACTGCACTGCATCTCGCATCTCAGAAGGGTCACCTCGACATTGTGCAGCTGCTCATCAAGTACAATGCATCTGTTGACTTAGCCACTAAAGATGGCATGACTGCGCTGCATCTCACATCTCAGAAGGGTCACCTCGACATTGTGCAGCTGCTCATCAAGCACAGTGTATCTGTTGACCTAGCCACTAAAGATGGCATGACTGCGCTGCATCTTGCATCTCAGAAGGGTCACATCGACATTGTGCAGCTGCTCATCAAGCACAATGCATCTGTCAACCTACAGGCCAATGATGGCAGGACTGCGCTGTATCTTGCATTGAATAATGGTCACCTGGACATTGTACACATCAGCAAATTGACAGATCGTCTTTTCGCAGCTTTTTCGTCTTTTAAAAGCACCAAAAGTCAAAAAAGTCAAAAAGGAGTTTCGTCTTTTTTAGGCCAGGCCCCTTAGCTTTTCAAAGGCGAAAAGGACTGGGAAAAAGCTGAAAAAGGGGAGCAATAAGTGCAGCCAAAAGGGTTCAAAAGACGCGGAAAAACACACTAGAAATCGTGAAAACAGTGTATTTGACGGTACTGGGTACATATATCGGTACACGACGCTCGTCCACTCCCGCCTCGGTCCCTCTTCTCCATCACCACACGCTACGGACCATCCGGATTCCCCAGCGCATTCTGCCCGCATCAGTTGCCACGAGATTGAGGACGCCAACGGGGAGGCGTGCCGCCGCCACACGCATCGCACTCAACGGGAATGCATATTGCGGGTACGGGCAGGCGGGACAAGCACGCACTCTCTTCGCGTTACGTCGCATCCGAGACGTCGAGGGATGGGGCCATCGGCCGCTTCGAAATCGTCGTCAGCGTAATGAAATGGACAGTACAATGACACACCAATATATAACACGATGAGATTAGATGCCCTGCCCGCGCAACAAAGCGCAGGTGTCGAGGATGAGCACATTGGAAGGCAAAACGAGGGATGGGGCTGCCTCTGAAGGTTGTTGATAGAAACTGTCTTGTATAGAGCTTTTTCTATGGCACGGCGTGCTCTTGACTACACTTGAGGGCACTTGATGGTTGAGGAGTTTGAGGTAGCGGGAGAGATGTCGAGCTTCGGGACATATTGAGCTTAGCTTGACGAGAGGCTGCTTCTGGCTTCGAGGTTGCTATGTGGTTTGCAGCTAGCTTCGAGGGCCTGAGAATGGCGCGCAGATGTTAAGGCTTGAGATGTTGAGTGTGGGCCGAGTTGGACTTGGGGCTTGAGGCCAACGGGGGCCGGAACGCGCAGACGAGAGATGCGGGGAGTGGTGTGGTCGTGGTTAAGAGCAAGTTGACTTGCATCAAATGATCAACAAGATGGCGATGCATGCACGGACCATGCACATGCTGATGGCTGGACTTGACCAACCGTCGCGACGAGTTGTTTCGCCGCTAACGCGTCCGGTGCTTCTCATCCACGCACTATTTTCGATAAACCAAGAGCTCTGGTTGGAGCGCCGCGGGAAGCCTTGAGTAGCTTTTGTACCGGGCCGCCGCATATCGTTCAACGACCATCGTTGGGCGCCGCAGGGGCACCGACGCCTTCCATTCTCTCTATAGGTACAAATGAGTACAACTCGCACAGTATTACAGTATGGACTCTGGTGATTTTATCAATGAATAATTTTTCAGCTTGTTATCTGCCCGCAGAAGATGAAAAGGATCGAAAGTCGTGGAAGGACAAAAAGGGGCTACAAAAAGCTGTCAGAAAAGACAGCAAAAGGACAAAACACAGAAAAGACGCGAAAAGCCCTGGGAAAAGGAGTTGTCAATTTGCTGATGCAGCTGCTCATCAAGCACAATGTGTCTGTTGGACATAGTCACTAAAGATGGCTGGACTGCACTGCATCTCGCATCTCAGAAGGGTCACCTCAACATTGTAGTGCCGCTCATCGAGCACAATGCATCTGTTGCCCTAGCCATCAAAGACCACAAGACTGCACTGCATCTTGCTTGGGAGAAGGGTCACCTCAACATCTCAAGCCTGCTCCTTGAGCACATTGCATCTAACCAGGAAGCAGACAAAGTGTTGCAGATGACATTGACACAGTGTCACTATGGCATCACAATGCACCTTGACATTGCACTGCAGCTCATTGATCACAAAGCATCTGTCAACCTAGCCACCCAATTTGGCTGGACTGCACTGCATTTTGCATCGCGGTGGGGTTGCCTTGAGATAGTGAGGGCTCTCATCAAGAAGCACAATGCATCTGTCAACCTACAGGCCAATGATGGCAAGACTGCACTGTATCTTGCATTGAATAAAGGTCACCTGGACATTGTGCAGCTGCTCATCAAGCACAATGCATCTGTTGACCTAGCTACTAAAGATGGCTGGACTGTGCTGCATCTTGCATCTCAGAAGGGTCACCTCAACATTGTAGTACTGCTCATTGAGCACAATGCATCTGTTTGACTTAGCCACTAAAGATGGCATGACTGCGCTGCATCTCGCTTCAGAGCAGGGTCACATCAAAATCACAGGGCTGCTCATGGGGGCCAAAGCAGCCATCAACCAAGCCACCAAGGACTGCAACCAAGGAGGCGAGGTGGGCAAGAAGCTGAAGCATGGACAGAAGCAAAAGCAGATAGAGAACAATAATGCTGAGCCCAATGGTGAGGTGGCAGCAGATGGTGACTCGCCTGCAAAGAAGGTCTGCATCCTTTTATTGACTTGGTGGTATCATATGAAATTCATGCCCACAGGCCAAATCTGCATAAATGGCAAAATATTTACTCTTGTTGTTTGGTTGCTTACTGCTGTTTACGGTTCTTTCTTTTTGGATTTGGGCGGGTTACAGCGTAGATGTTAGGATATAGCAGTGATGACAAAGGCGAGATGGAGCAGATCCACGAAACAATGAGGATCCTAAAGGAAAGGGATCAGTATAGTGCACACAGCGGGATCGAGCCCCGGAGAAGTGAGGTACTGAAGATTGCGAGCGGAAAATGCAGCGGAGAGGGAGCGCGTGCGAGTTGAAAGGATCAATCAAGAGGCAAGAGCGAGTGAGCCGACATCAGCCTCTCAGCCGAGGTCATGAAGATGCCAATGGATTGCAGTTGGTGGCATGAAATAAGGAGGTAAGACATTACATTGTAGCAGTGAAGACGGTGGGCATGGGACTGCAATCGAGGAAGGGAGCACGGGTGGTAAAAAAGAGAATGTGAGAATTTGGGGAAAAGAGGGAATGTGGGGGTGGAAAGGAGGTGGTTGGGGGGGAGGTGATGGGAGTGGTACAGAAACTTGGGTGGGGTCAGCGGGACTCGGGCTCCATGGCCAACGCACATGCACGGGAGTAATGCACCTCGGCCATCGTTTCTGCATGTGCTGTCGGAGAGCCCTGGCAGCCCGGGCAGCCGGCCCGGA
>JARJLF010002152.1:0-48657 GCA_029378395.1 Mycena leptocephala
CGATAGCCTCTCGAATAAGGCCATGGGTCCGCATGACGGCGCCATTGCCGCCACTCACCACCATGAAGAACTTAGGGTGAGCAACCTCCTCATACATCTGGAGGAGGTCAGCGGGAACACCGTGGAGCAGCTGCTCAGGTGAGTATATGATGTTGGGAGGGCCTCCTGCAGGGGTGGGGGTGTACGAGCCGTGAGGGGGGAGCCCGTCCGCCATCAGCCACATGGGGGGCAGTTCGAGCCGTGGCGGCGGGGTCAAATGCATCGGCGATGGGTGCACTCACAGCCGCCGCGGGTGCAGTCCCTGCCGAGGCGACAGGGTCGGTGGTGTAGGGGCGAGGGTGGGCGCAAGAGCAGGCGTGATGACAGGCGCAAGGGCGGGCACGAAGGCGGGTGCCGTGGTGGGCGCAGAGGCAGGCGCAGCGACTGGGGGGTGGAGGGAGCGGGGGCGGCCTCACTGGCAGTGTTCGAGCGAAGGCGTTTGGCCGGGGATCCAGGCGCCGCAGCCGGGCGGCGGGAAGACGAGGCGTCGTTGGTCACTTGGTCGAGCGACGATGTGAGGCCTAAGGACGCGGCTGTAGCACGCGCAATGTCCGCTGCGAGGAACAGATCATTGTTGTCGTTGTCGCTGGTGTTGTCAGGGCGGCCGCAGTGGCTACAAGATACGTGTTAGAAACAAGAAGGAAGAGGAGGAGGGGGTGAGTGCTGTACCAGCTCTGGTTGCCTTCCCCTAGCCTTTGTTCGCCTTGCTAGCCTTGGTGGTGGTGCACGCCTTAGTCACCGTAGCCGGGGTGGGGGCTGCGAGGGGAGGAAACTCATCCCATGAGATTTCCACCACGGAGGTGGGGGAGGGTACGCACGCGGTAGGGGTGACGTCGCGCGAATCCATGGGGGCGGGTGTCGCGTCGTTGTCCCATCCCAGCGCGTTGGCGGTCTGGCTGGGGGCAGGCGAGTTGAGGTCGTCGTAGTACATGTCGCTATTCTCCGATGGGGTGGGGGACAACGAGCAGGTGCTGCTGTTGCGAGTGATAGCCATTGGAAAGAAGATCTGGGAAAGTTTGGGAGGAGGATTGAGTTGAGTAGGATTCAGGGCGTCTGGGTTGGGAGTGTCTTACCTCCCCGACGTTATTTAACAACTCAAGAACAAAGAGGTGTCGACGATTGGCTCCTCATAGTTCCCGTTGTTGGATGACGCTTTCAGCACGAGCGCCGCTGGGGGGTCGTGGTGCGTGGAGGACAATGAGGCGCGATCGTGCTGATAACGGGGGGAAATGACTCCATAAAAAACTCTTTGTGCTCCAGAGAAAGCTCCTTACCGGCGTATTGGACAAGTGAGCGATACAGAGAGATAGGGGGCCGCACTCGGTGACTTGTACTGAGGGCTCGCGCCTTTGTGTGTGAGACGTCCAGGATGCCCTAGCGGCGGTCGGCGTTGACAGAGAACAGTGGGCGGGGAGGGGAAGAGAAGAGAGTGTGGGACGAAGAAGACGGTCGCTTGACGTATCCTGGGAATTCGTTGTAACCACGAGGCGTCCGGTGTCTAAGAGAATACCGGGGTAGGCGGAACAAAGACTGGGAAGTGGGGAGTGGCTCAGTGGTGGAGGGCGGGGCCAGCGCGTTCGCGGTGGGAGGTTGGAGGTGCTGGATAATGTCAATCAACGGAGTCTGAGGTTGATACGGGTTGTACGCCACATCTGTACAAGATGGTAATCTAACCCTAATTTCAGAAGGAGGGTGGCATAGTGCCCGACGCTGCGCTAGCGCCATGGGGGGGAGAGCGGTGTCTACGCGCACCCGCCAGACTCAGGCGACCAGGAGGCGTCGCTTTCATCGTCCGGCGGGCATGCGTGCCCCTCCCAGCGGCGTGGGAGATCCGACCGTGATGACGGTTCGGAACAAGGGCCCCCAGGTGATCTTCTTTCATATTCCTGTTCACCATATTCAGCATGCCACAGTGTCATAGACAGTGCTCTAAATGCTCCCACTAACTCTCCCAAGCCATATGAACAGTTCCTAGCCAAAATATATGGTGATAAACCTCAAAAGTGTCAAATGATACTTTTGGCTTGTTTCATGAATAGGGCACTATGGAGACCAGATAGTGCGAAATAAACATTGGGATTGAGATCAGGCAGTTCAAATGACTCATATTGAGTATTTTTTCAAGTGTTTTGGCCCAGTTTTGGCCAGATGGTGTTTCGAACCATGGCCAGGATATGACCAAATTCTGGGGCAGGAAGGTACACATATCCAAGCAGTGTGG
Organism: Mycena leptocephala; assembly: GCA_029378395.1. Classification (NCBI taxonomy): domain Eukaryota; kingdom Fungi; phylum Basidiomycota; class Agaricomycetes; order Agaricales; family Mycenaceae; genus Mycena; species Mycena leptocephala. Next base: position 2,261 of record JARJLF010002152.1, read on the forward strand.
CAGTATCGTTCCTGCAGCCGGCGCACGAGACATCCACCAATATTAACATGAATCCTGCTCCAGCTGCCAACTACGCACCAAGCTACAGTTCGCACAGCAACACCTTGAGCCCCATGAGCTATGCAGGGCCATGGGTGAATTCAAATCACGGCAGATCTAGCATGTCTCAGTCAAAAATTACAGCGCGAGCTCAACGAGTTACCCAGTACCTCCTCCAGTCACGCATACACCTCTGCTGCCTCCTCCTCCTGTCCACCCCTAGTTGTAGGATTTAGTCTCCTGGCATGGAGCCAGCCAGGGTAATTGTTGTTTATTGCCCTGTCTCTAGCCATGGATGGCTAGGGCCAAAGCCATTAGACTATTGGTCATTAAAAACAATGGAAGGCAGCAACAGGAATCGAACCCAAAAAGTCAGGGTGCAGCTTACACAATGTATGAAAGTAGCACCATAACTGTCATGATTTGGCATTTCTTGAACCCTTTTCAACTTTTCACGGCGGGTTTATTCCATATGCCAACCAGGTTATTCCATAAAACCCAACCCACATCCTACCGGATTATTCCACAACTTCCACTCGTGGTCACAACCAGAAGACACGAGGACAGGTTACTTCAACAATGCTGATCGGGTTATTCAATAACCCGTGTTTCCAATTGTTGGATAACATATAGGGATGGAAACCCCTGGACCCGCAGAATGTATAGGGATACATTCCAGGGTCCTGATCGATGCTCCTGTATACTCAAACACACCCTATGTGTTGTTGGTTCGATTGATCGACTCCTAGATAGATACACTATATAAACTCTGTAGAATCTCATGTACGGTAGATTCTACCTCCTCTAATATCGAGTCTACCTTGGCTGGACAACGACGCAGTGATTTCTCACAACTACCCTGTCTCCCTCTCTGTTATATATTCTCATCTCCTCGAGATCTGCTCGAGTCTGGTGTTTAGGCGGTTACCATACCGCCTCTGGGTCGTTTACAACTCCCCCTACTATCGACATAAGCCAACTACCTCCTCCTAACGACAAGGTCATTTGATGTTATCTCCTAGTGGGGTATCGCGTCACTTTCTAACCGGGTTATTCGACCATCATCCTAGCCAGGTTATTTCCTGTCACCCAACGTCTAGCCGACTTAGGGCTCATCTTGACAATAACCAACTGAGCTAAACAGGACTGATGGCTCACTTAACTGGTAGGGATAGACCAGTGCAATCCAAAGCACAGAATAAGCATTTTCACCCACATATTATGGCCTGCATAGGGCCAGGTTAGTGTTAGAGGTTAGGGGTTAGGAGGTTAGGTGTCAGGGTCCCAAGGTATAGTATTTTTTTGTTGGTTAGAAGTTGGTTAGGGTTGGTTAGGTTTTTTGGTTAGATTGGTTAGGGTTAGAATACTCCCAAAAACAGAGAATAAGCATGTAAAACAATTTCGAAGACCTAGGGTGTCAGCACAGGGCCTCGCTGCAGGGTTTACTGCGACGTAGGCAACTGGGCGATACAAGGAATAAGCGAAACGCAGTCAATTAAGCACTGGAGAGTAGACTAGAATAGTGTAAGGAATGTAAGTAATTACTTAGGGTTATATACTACGAAATAAAGGGGTTTTTTAGGGGACTAGGGGTCTAGGAGTGACTGCGGACGCCAAGGGGTAAGGGGTAAGGAGCGATCTTGACAAGCAGGGGTTGGCAGGAGTCGATCAGAATAAGGAGTACGATCCAAGGGTGAGGGGTATAGGAGAAGAGAGTGAGACAAGAGATGGACCAGGGGCAAGAGACCACCGGGTTAATGTGTAGGGCGGGTTAATAAGGATATGAGACCAACACAATAATCCGGTGAGGCACTCTGGAAGAATCCGGATAGGGGAAACCGGGTTGTTGAGAGGGAGTGAAAAAGGGTAGATCATGACATTACCCCCCCTCTAGGGATGCTTCGTCTCGAAGCATCAAGTCCGTTTAGCTTTTCTTTTTTGACCTCGAGGGGGGTTTGTCCAGTTTCCAACCGCCTTTGCCATCTGGTATTTCCCGTGGTGCCCACGGATTTTTTTTGTAATAAGCCACCATGGCTTCATCTGCACCAACCAGATGATGTCGTGGTTCCCACATGCATTCCTCCATTGGATAGCCTTCCCATCGGATATAATACCGAAGATCCTTGCGCCGTTGTTTGATGTTCAACACTTCTCCAACCTCATAAAGATCAACGCCATCTACAACGTCGGGAGGAGGAGGAGGTACAGTCTTCTGATGTTCAGCCACTGGGGGAACCCAGGGTCGTAGAAATACTGTGTTGAAGACCGGATGTACCTTCCACGTCGCGGGAAGTTTAAGCTCATAGGAAAGAGCTCCGACCTTTCGTACGACTTTGAAGGGGCCGTGACGCTTGTCATCCAGTTTTTTCATAGGTCGATGCGTTGTCAGATTTTTCCCCGAGAGGTAAACCTCATCCCCGGGTTTATACCTGGGATCTTCTCCTCGTTTGCGGTCATAGAACCGTTTCATCGTCTCTTGTGCCACTTTCATGGAGGCTGCAGCTTCCTCTCGCACCAACTTCATGCATTTAGCGAAGTCGTCTGCAGCTTCAGTTGGCACCTCCACCCGGGGTTCTGTTCCTTTCCGCGGATGGAAACCTAACATGGTGTAGAACGGGGTAAAGCCCGTCGTAGTGTGCACCTTGTCGTTATAGCTGAACTCTGCCATAGCTAGCCAGTTGGACCAATCGTCTTGCATGAAGTTCGTGAAGACCCGCAGGTATTGTTCAACCTCTTGATTCACCCGTTCGGTCTGCCCATCTGTCTGGGGATGATAGGCGGTCGAGGCGTTCGATTTTATGCCTAGGAGTTTCAACAAATCCCGCATAAAGTGGCCCACGAAGATCTGGCCGCGGTCACTGATGACTATTTCCGGAAGACCGTAGTCCTTCCAGACGTGGTCGTGATATAACCGGGCTATTCCTTCTGCACTGATGTGTTCCGTGCAGGGTAGAACCCGGATAGCCTTGCTGAGGCGGTCGACGATTACCGCGATAGAATCATAGCCATGGCTCTTGGGCAATTTAACGATTAGGTCGATGGAGATATATTGCCATGGCTTTTCAGGCACCGCGTTGGGATGTAGCGGTCCTCGAGGTTTTGCAGGAAAGATCTTCGTACGTTGACAAGTAGGGCAAGCGGCAACGTATCCCTTCGTTTCTTTGACCACCGAGGGCCAGTAGTAATTCCGGGTTATTAATTCGGCAGTGCAATATCGCCCTGGGTGACCAGCCAAGTAATCATCGTGATGGGCCTTGAAGATGCGATGTCGCAATCCTTGATCAGTGGGGACATAAATCAACCCGTCTTTGGTTAAGAACCCGTTGTGTTCTCCCCAACCGCTGTCCGCCGTTTTCACGGCTTCTCGCGCTATGTCTTCCCATTTGTCCTTCTTCTGCTTGATCTCTTCCATAAACCGATCCCCTAGGGTATTGTCGAGCACTGCGGGCATGGCTCGCAGAAACTCAGCCCCAGACACCAGGTTCTTCGAGAACCATCCTTCTGGTAGGAGAATCATGTTGGAGTTATCTAGCTCCCCGCGTTCATGTCCACCTCTTCGAGACAACGCGTCGGTCTTTGTGTGCTGTTTCCCGGGTTTATGGACTAGAGTGAAGTCATACTCACTCAACTCTAGAGACCACCGGGCTTGTCGTCGATTCAACTTCTTGGTAGTAGTGAAGTATTCCAAGTTTTTGTGGTCCGTCCAGATTTCGAACTGTCTTTGGCTTCCTTGTAAGAAATGTCGCCATTCGTATAAAGCTCGCATGACGGCGAGCATCTCCTTGTCATGTATATCGTAGTTGCGTTCCGTGTCGTTCAATCCTTTAGACAGGAAGGCAATAGGCACCCAGACGCCGGCTTGGCATTGGGTCAAACAAGCCCCAGTAGCAAAATCAGAAGAATCCGCCTCAACCCTCCATTCCCCGTCATCCATAGGGAAATGTAGGACGGGTTCTGATGTGACGGCGTCAATCAAACGTCGGAAGGCCGCGTTTTCCTCGTCCCCCCAATGCCATCGCGTAGCTTTCCGGGTTAATCGCGTGAGGGGTTTGGCGTGATCGCCAAAGCCCTGTATGAATCGTCGATAGAAGTTGAGGAATCCGAGGAAGCTTTGAACGTCTTGGACGTTCCGGGGAGTAGCCCACTCCCGTACACCGGCCACCTTGACCGGGTCCATCCTAATCTTGCCGTCTCCGATGATCACTCCCAGATATTCCACTTCCCTCTTCTCGAACTCGCACTTTTCGTGCTTGAGAGATAGGTCGTGGTCTTTCAAGACTTGAAGAACTTCCCGCACCGTTGCGCAATGATCCTCCAAGTTGTCGGAATAAATGAGGATGTCATCCAGGTAGACAATAACCCGGCCTTTGGCAATTTGTCGTTCAAAGATCTCGTTCATCATGGATTGAAAGGTGGCCGGAGAATTGGTGAGCCCAAAGAACATAACGAGAGGCTCCCAAAGCCCCCGGTTAGTCATGAACGCAGCCTTTTCTTCGTCACCTTCTTTTATCCGGATGTTGTTGTAACCCCATCGGACGTCCAATTTAGTAAACCAGGTTGCCTTTCTGAGCATATGCATGATTTCCGAGATCAGCGGGATCGGGTATCGATTCTTGATGGTAAGTTCGTTTAACTTCCGATAGTCTTGAACGGGGTGTAGCTTTCCGTCTTTTTTCTTCACGAAGAAGAATGGGGAAGCCCAAGGGGATTTAGAAGGTCGAATACGCCCGGTCTCCAAGTGTTCCTTGATGAAGGAGTCTAACTCCTGTTGTTCTGTCGGGTTGAGCGGAATATTCCGCCCCTTCACGGGTTCTGAGCCGGGTTTTAATTTGATGGTGTGATCCCATTTCTTTCGCGCAGGGAGTTTGTCGAACTTGTCCTTTTCGAAAACGCTTCGGAAATCATGCAGGTAATGTTCTGGGACATTGTCTTCAATATTCTGTTCGCCTTTGGCCTCATTAGCGGCAGCCACTAATTTGGTAGCTACGCTCCCCATTGCCCGAACGTGAGCCGCGTTACGTTGCGGCAGGGCAGAGTCGTCGTAGATCTTCGTGATGAAGATACGGTCTCCTTCTTGAATATCCTCTCTGTCCTCCTCGTCCCATTCTTCCTGTAGACGAGCCTTCTTACAGGCGGGAGGGCATCGAGTGAACTTCAACTCGTTCTTTTCCCAGTCGATCTCCGGGTTATGTTTCCGGAGCCAATTGTAGCCGATGATAACATCGCTCTTCCCAGTATCCGTGATTGCGAATGGGAAAACTTCTGTGTGGTCTTGGACCGTGATGCGGAGGCGAACTACGTGCGTGATTTGTCCTCCACGGTTGAGCGTCCCATCGGCGTTGTATACCGGGATTGGCAAAGGGAGGGGTTCTCTTTCCATGCCCCTTTCTTCCACAAGGCATTCGTGGATAAACCCGCCCATGGCCCCACTGTCGATTAACCCGGCCACAGTACAACCCCGTAGGTTGTTCAATTCTTGCAGGGTTACGGGGAGTACCATCGAGTTCCCGTTCATCGCCCGCACATAAGCCGGCGGTTCTCTCAACGCGTCCAACGCGTCCAGAGCGTCGGGAGGGTACGTTGTCATTAGTCCCTCCAGTAGTTCTTCGGTAACCTCGGTTTGCCGATGAGGGTGAGTCCATCGTTGGACTATAGCCATGGCGTCGGATGATCGTTCATTAATTCGGGCCAACGTTCGTTCGGCACTACCAACAGGGAGTCTGCGCCATTCCGCTTTCTCCCTTTGTTGGTTATTCGGCTTTCGCCTTCGGGAGCTCGGAGAGGGACTGGCCCCTCCACTCCTTTCATCGAGACTTGAAGTCTCGTCATCGTCGTCGTCTGCACTGTCTTGCTCACTCGGTTCCGAAATAGACAAAGCTTCAAATGAATTGATGGATGCAGTCGGTACACTGGGGCTGGGTATAGGTCGAGAGTAGGCAGACTTTACTCGCGACCGCCAGGAAAATCCTCCTGATCCTGTTTGTCCTTCAATGCCTCGGCGTACATGGCCCTAAACTGCGGGTCCTGTACCAAGCGGCGAGGGCAGTGGCGAGCTAAGTGCCCTTCCTGCTTGCAATTGTAGCAAGTGACGCGCGAAGAGGGAGTCTTCCCTTTACTATCCGTGCGGTCGATATCCATAGGGACCGGAGTGGTAGTAGTAGTGGTCGTTGTAGAAGCCGGAGTAGAAACCGGGTTGTTCCCGAAATGGGTAACCAGATTATTCGTCGGATTCTTCCACTCATTTCTGCGAGAGTTCGAGTGGGAGGATGGGGAATAGGACGTGTGCATCTTGGGGGTGGAAACAGTGTTCCCTCCATCCCTAAGACTTCCTTCCATAACCCGGAAGGCGCGGTTCAACCCGTCGTGTTTGATAACCTGCGTCTTCCAGTCCTTGTAGGTCAGGGGCAAGGATGACTGCCCATAGACCGCCTTGATGACTTTCTCGTCGATCCCGCGTTTAAGCACGAATGAGGGTAACTTCATCATAGGCCGCCGTCTTGTTAAGGGAGTCGAGGACGGTGAAGTATTCCGTCGCCGTGCTCTTGCCTTGACGGAGCTTCTCCATCTTAGCCTGTGTGATTTCTATCTGCGCACCACCTTTGAACGCCTCGATGACGGCGAGGCGAAAGGTCTCCCAGGTAGAATAGGATCCAGTAGCATCCTGGGCCTGCATGGCCAACACGACGTTGTTGGCCCACTGGGAGGCAGAGCCGTCCTTCATGTAGGAGAGTGCGAAGGTGATTTTCGTACTGTCAGCAGTGTAGGCGGTGTTGCCATTGAAGTTCAACCAACAATCCGCCAGGAACTGGTCCACCTGTTCCGAGTCCCCGCTAAACATGCGGGGGGCAGCAACCCGGGGTTGCTTAGTGTTAACCTTGACCTCTCCTCCGGTGGAGAGGGAAGGACGCCGTTCATGGGTAGAAGCGGCATCCCGTAGCGTGCGCATGGCCTCCGCTAGTAGTTGGTTCTGCGAAATCTTCTCTTCGCTAGCCTGCAGGGCTTGGGCCTGCATCCCGGAAAGAGTTTCCTGGAGTACGAGGTTTTCGCCGTGGGCTTTAAGAGCCTGTTGATAAAGGAGCTCGAAACATTGAGCCTCCGTGTGGGCCGCGAAGATGTCGGGGTCTGGCATAGTGAAGGTGCCTTCACTCATCGTATCGTCCAGTCGAGTCGTCGGTAGGGGACACTATTCTTTTGTCAGCACAGGGCCTCGCTGCAGGGTTTACTGCGACGTAGGCAACTGGGCGATACAAGGAATAAGCGAAACGCAGTCAATTAAGCACTGGAGAGTAGACTAGAATAGTGTAAGGAATGTAAGTAATTACTTAGGGTTATATACTACGAAATAAAGGGGTTTTTTAGGGGACTAGGGGTCTAGGAGTGACTGCGGACGCCAAGGGGTAAGGGTAAGGAGCGATCTTGACAAGCAGGGGTTGGCAGGAGTCGATCAGAATAAGGAGTACGATCCAAGGGTGAGGGGTATAGGAGAAGAGAGTGAGACAAGAGATGGACCAGGGGCAAGAGACCACCGGGTTAATGTGTAGGGCGGGTTAATAAGGATATGAGACCAACACAATAATCCGGTGAGGCACTCTGGAAGAATCCGGATAGGGGAAACCGGGTTGTTGAGAGGGAGTGAAAAAGGGTAGATCATGACATAGGGCCTGCCCTAGGTGTGGGTATAAGCTGGCCAGGTAGGGTAAGGCTAGCCTTACCCTAGCTGGGAACAAAAAATAGCATATATCAGCAGTATGGTCGAGCAGGTGTTGATACCTGTCTGAATATTCCTCATCAGGCAGTAGTTCACTGGTTCAATCCCTGTTACTACCATTCATTTTGCCACTATCAGAGAATAAGGACCATTAGCCTTTTACCATGGACCCAGCCATGGGCTTGGCTGACTCCGTGGCTTTAGACAGTGATTACCATGGCTAGCATCATGTACATTAAACTAAATCTTACTGTCATGGCTCTCCTGTCAAATACTTACAACCCGACTTCGACACCATGCAAGTACACCCTATTCGACATCCAGCAGCGCCTCGGTCCACAGCACCCCCACACTGGGCCCCATGCCCCTGCACCCGCCGTAGGGATACAGGTCACTATATGAGTGGAATTCACAGAGCAAGGAGAGTATGGATGAAGAGCAGTGCATCGTTTCTTGCTTCCCACACCATCTCCCTCCCTGTGTCGTTTCGCGCTGTTCCCTTTAGGTTGGAGCCGATTCCTTCTATTTCCTCCACTCATTCCCTTTGTCTCACATCCAGTGTCCCCATCCCACCTCCATCTCCCTTCCTTCGTCCTTTGGAGTTTCTGCGTTTCGAGCTTCTATGGATACTGACAATTTCTCATTTTTTTTACATTCATTTTCTTTGCTCGACTTGCGGTGGTGCGCCAATTCCAATCAAATTCATTCAACTTGCCTCCCTCAATGCCTCCTGCCCCGCCTCCACCCTTGCTCTCTCTGTCAATTAGGGTCAACCTCTGCCATCGATGACTTCCTTTTTTGGAAACCTCATGATGTCACCTCTTCTGCCTCCCACCTGACCAGCCTCCTGTGGCACTGCAAAGCTATGCATGATATCTCAGCTCTTTCAGCTGCCCACCTCTTGGACCGGTCTTTCTACACGAAAATAGAAATGGGTTATTTTCTCAGGGAGATTGGCTCGAAGTATACGAGCGGTGTATTTGCCCGCTAACTTGGTTCTCGTGAATGCGTAAATTAACTGGTGGATTTCCTCCAAGCGCAGTTGGATCGTGTAACCATTCACCACGACTCCATTTTCATTCCCGGTGCAATGTCGTGATAATTGTTCTCGTTATTCACCCCTTTACGTTGACTGTGACCTTATAATTGGTGCTCTCCTAAATACAATAAAAATCCGGAATGCTCACCTCATTTTTCTTGTTCAACCACAGTGAACCACCAAATTCAAAGTTCTCGGCTCTGGGCTCTGGTATCACCGTGACACTTGCCGCATGATTTGCAGTTTCATATGTGACAGGGACTGAGATTTTAAATTTTCTGCAAGCTGGAGGGGTCTCCCATTGTTCTTTTGACCTAAGGTGCTCACTGCATTTTGACGGCTTCTGGAGCCACGTGAGTCCAGATTTGGCAAGCCTTAGCCGAGATTGGTCGAGACGCCTCGGCACAGCCAGGCAGACCTTGCCGAGGTGTCTCAACTGATCTCGGCTAAGGCTCGCCACGTGGCTCCAGAAGCCGTCAAAATGCAGTGACTGAGGTGCCACCTATTACATAGGCCTGTTAGGTAGGTTAATGTGGTAGAGCTAAGAGCCTGTTCGGCTGCCATATCCATATCCAATATCCATATCCAATTTCCTTATATAGTGTCGTGTGAATATCCAGGCGGAATTGATAGATGTGACACACCGTGACTCGACGCGACACTTTTTAATTGCTCTGCGCCTTCGCACGTCCTCCGTCGTGGACACCTGTCATGCCGAGAACAAAGGACAAAAATAAAGCCACTTCTGATTCTGTGCCGTCCAATGTACCGCCCGGCCTTCCAACCAGCGGCGACGCTGTCTGGCTCCTCCCAGATGAGAAGGAATTGATAGAATACCTCGTCGACCATATCTCGGAGGCTGGAGATAACAAAAACTTCAAACCAAAGACCTTCAAGGGCGCGGCAGACCATGTGGAATTAATCCGGACCCGGGGTGGACCAAAAACCCACAAGTCATGCTCGCAAAAGTATAACACGGTGCGCCAATTGTTCCACTCATGTATATTGACATCATAACATAGGACTACCTACTAGCTTCGAAAACTGCAGGCTCTCGTAGACGTTATCAAGGGAATGTCCGGCTGGAAGTGGAGCGACAAAAACGGAGCAGATATTGATTCATCAACAGCGGGGACTTGGGATGCGTGGGTCGCAAATAATCGCGTGGCTACGCGATTCCGCAACAAGGGCTGGCCTCACTATGACATCATGCTACCCCTGATGCCTGAAAAGGCGAAGGGCAGCAACGCCTTTCGGGCACTTTATCGGTAGAGAGGTCATCGAGCCCAGAGTGGGATATGAATCTTTTGGACGAGGAGTTTGCTGCAGGTAACAACGACGGTGGATCTGCGAGCAGTGACAAGGATGCGAGTGGTGATGGTGCGAGCGGCGATGGTGCGCATCGGGACGAAGAAGAAGAGGACAACAATGATGACCAAAAAAGCGATGTACGTCTCCTTTTGCTGTTTTTTTATTAGACTGACGGCGCACAGTCTTCTTCTCCTGTATCCTTGTCCAGCAATCGAAAGCGCGCCGCTGCCCCGCAGGCTCCTAGAACCCACACTAGAAAATCGCGCCTTAGCGGAGGTGCTCAAGGAATTCTCGATCTTGCCGGTGCAGCAAAAGATATGAATGGTATATTGGGTGACATGCGCGATATTTTCGCTATTCCCGCATCTACATCGGCAACTCAAGTCTCATCCTCCGCTGCTCCTATCACTGCACCACCAGCTCTCGCATTGCAACTCAGTCCACAGTGTCGCACTGCCGCAATTCACCAGGCGCAGCAAGAGGAGTGGATGTTGCCTTGCGAGCGCCTTCAACTCGTCCAGATCGTACGTAATGTTGAGGCAGCAGATACGTACCTGGCACTGCTCACCGAGGACATGCGCATTCCTTGGATTATTGACGAGCTGGAAAAAGTAGGGGTCACTGTCTTTCATCACAAGTATTCGTTGGGCCCGCTCAGCGGGATGTTTTAGTTGATAATAATAACATTGTTAACTGTCTATGCATTTCCCTCCGGGTGCTCGCGTAAATACTCCCGGTAGCTTGCGTACATTGCCTCTGCTATCACATCCCGTTTTGCCTCCGAGCGCCGTTTCTCCTGTGGAGTAGTCTCACCGCGGGCAAGGTCACCAAAATTGGCATCTTCTCCTCGTGATCCCGGGCTTGGGTCCTCGACATCTGCATCCAGAAGATCATCCCATTCGATTGAGTCATGCTGGAGAATGAAGTTGTGGAGAGCTGCCAACGCCGATGGAACACGGGCTTGAATATCCATGTCATACTCTGGAGGTCGGGTAAGAATTGCCCATCTGCCTTTGACAACACCAAAAATGCGCTCGACCACATTCCTTAGTTGAGCATGGCAGAGGTTGAAGAGCTCCCGAGGGTTGGCTGGCCTAATTGAACGATTAAATTGAATCATTGCTGACAGTCATAATAAATACCTGACATCGGCTCGACCCCATTCAGCTAAATGGTATTGTTCGCCTCTGTAGGGAACAAGTGCGGTATCACAGCTGCCAAAACCAGCATCTGCAAGGTAGTACTTGCCCGGCGGCACCGTCAGATCACTGATGCGAGCATCATGGAAGAGTGTCGCATCTGCGGTCGACCCTTCCCACCCGCTCAGCATGTATAAAAACCTCATGTCTTGTGAGCAGGCCGCAAGACAGTTCATCGATACACCTCCTTTGCGGTTTCGCGATGCTTGTTGGTCTGCCGCCGATGGTGCACAATTTATATGTGTACCATCTATTGAACCAATCGCATCTCGAAAGAATGGGAAGAACTTCGGGTTGTAGCGGATAGACTCTGGTACAGGGTCATTGACAGATGGAAGGCGAACATAGTGCGTGTAGAATGGCGGCGATGAAATTGCGATAAGGACACGTCTAAAATACCTAGATTATCGTAAGTAAAGTGTACAGAAGAGCAAGCGAGATAAAAGGACTTTGAAATGGTCTCATTAGACCTTTGAAATCGCTCGCCGACGTGACGGATAGACAGGCCGGTAACACAAGTATAGAGGAAAATTGCGACCTGTTCTTCCAGACTGACATGTTTTGAGTCGTGTAATCCCGATATTGTACGAAGTTTGGCTAGCAGTGCAAGGTAGACATGCAGCCTCATCCCCAGTTCTGTTTTTATCCGGTCTGGATGCCCAACAATGAGTTCATCTACCCAAGCTTGACCGCTCAAAGCCGACGTATGATACTCCTGTTTCCAGTACAGGGGACTGGCATAGAGGACGACGGCGAGGTGGACCAGGTACCAAAAATAGGCCACAGCAAAGACAATGCGCATCTGGATGGCACGCGATGGAGGAGGCATTATTGTGAGCTCAGCGCGTCGATGGCACGTCGAAAATCTGTTGTCACGCTGTATCACGCCGCTTATTCTGGATATTCACACGACACTATATAAGGAAATTGGATATGGATATTGGATATGGATATGGCAGCCGAACAGGCTCTAAACCTACCTAAGAGGGGTCCCGAAGACGGAGGTCTTCTGCTTCTATTAGTCAACAGCAGCAACTATTCCTAATTGGGTAACACCTACCTTCACCTTTGCCTAGCCAGAGTACAAATAAAGCAATAGTAGGGGCTTGGCAAACAGTAAACTATGATACATGCATCGCAAGACATCTATATACAAGTGGGTGATATGTCAGTTCAAGAAACAATACATATGGGCTGCCTTCGCGGATGCACGAAGGGTTTCGAAAATCAAATCAAATTACTGTTGCTGCTGCCGCTGGGTGTTGATAAATTGCATGTCACGCTCAAGGCCTCTCGTCCACTGCTTGGGAAGAAAAGCAGGGATTGGGGAGTGAGAATATAGCCAGGAATGTTTTAGAATAAAAGACTGAAGAGTTACAACGAATATGCTACTCTACTTATACTGTTTAACGAATCGTGTGAACTACAAGATATAAATATATACAATAACCCGTAACCTTGTGTGAAGGCTGTGCCTGTCATATCTTATTAATTAAATGTGTGTCCCTCATTGTTCGTGTGCTGTATCTGCATGTAATGTCCGACTTGTGTTTCCAGCATGGCATTCATATCTCTGACTGGATGGTCTCTGTGTCGGCATCACTGATTGTCCAGGATTGGTGTTGTCACGATAAGACTGTGTCCAGAAACGAAGTTGGAGTTGGGCTTTACCCAATGAGGACAATTTGGTGTTCCTGAGCGAGGATTATGGTCGTAATCGTGACATTACCCCCCCTCTAGGGTCGACGTCCTCGTCGACTGGAATAAATAATTTCTTCATCGAGTATTCTAAGGACTCCTCCTTTGTCTTGTATCTTTTGATTAAATAGTCCCAATGTCCCTTCGGTAGGACCGGCAACGCCCGAATCACGATATTGTGCTCGACATTATATCTGTCCAAGAGCTTTCCCGCATTTGTTAAGTGCCTCCGTGGTTCCCACGTCCGTTCATTCAACAGGTAATTTTTCCACTTGATGAGGTATTGATAACCTTGTCCGCGCTTCCTGTGCTTCAGGATCTCCTCCACCTCATACTCCTCATTTCCAGAAACGATCTGCAGTGCCGGACGCTCCTCTCTTCTTTCTGCCGGGGGTTCCACATACAGCGTTAAAAGTGCTTCGTTGAAGACCGGATGTGACATGCATCGGCTATACAACGTACCACCAAAAAAAAAAAAAAACAGATCCATCTCTGGCAATCTCAACTTGTGGGCCAATGCCCCGATCTTCTCCAGGATTTCATAAGGCCCCAGCCTTCGATCATCCAGCTCCTTCGTGGGACAGTCCGTGGCTACGTCTTTTCCCTCGAGCCAAACTTTATCGCCCACTTTGAACTCCGGCACACCTCGTCTATGCGCGTCATAGTATTTTTTCATTGTTTTCTGAGTTTTCTCCAGCGCAGCTGCTGCTTCATTACGGATCTTTTTCATTTTTTCGGCAAAGTTGTTCGCAGCTTCGTTGCGTGACTCAACTGCATTTTCTATCCCCTTCCAGGGGTGGTATCCGGTGTTCACAAAGAATGGCAACATGCTCGTCGACGAGCTCACCTTGTCGTGGTGGGTGAATTCAGCCAGAGCCAACCACTCCGCCCAGTCTGACTGTCGATAGTTTACATAAATACGGAGATATTTTTCAATCTCCTGGTTCATCCGTTCGGTCTGGCCGTCCTTTGACTCTAGTCTTTCTGGCGACTCCTTCATATTCTCGTTACACCCGTGCGACTGACAGCGGGATATCTGCACAAAATGCTACTGTTCAGTCTCTGATGGTGAGTCCTCTTTCCGTGGCCATAACCCTAAGTTAAATGTCTTCATTTAGTACGGGACTCCGTTGACGCCATATGTACTCTTTGCCAACGGCATTGCCAATCGCTCAGCCGCCTGGACCACGAACGCACTTAATCACGAAACTACTCTCGCAAACTCCAGTTACCACACCATTGTTCTACCGAACGTCGATACGCTGTACTCGGAGGGTCTGCTGGACCTCTCCGAAGGCGACCTCATTGCCGCCATGCCACCTTTGGAGGATGGTCGCTTCTATGTATGGCCCTTTTACGATCTGTAAGTCACTCAAACTTGGATTCAATCCCACTCACTGACTTATATATATAACAATACAGTTACAGCAATAACGTATGCAACATCGGCACGATTACCAACAGTACCGCTGGAAAGTATCTCATCAAGTACCGTCCATCTAATCCCGGCTGCGCCGCAGGGAGCGGTGAATACGCGGGTACCATCTACCTTCCTACCGTGTACGGCGCAACCCTCCTCCGAATTGAAGTCGGCAACTCCAGCGATGTAGACTACGTGGTTTCATCGATTCAACCCGCCTTTTCACTGGAGGCCGGCCCCCGCGCCTCTCCGTCCCGTGCACCGGTATTGACCGCGGCACTGCTTAACGCCAACCTGGACACCAGCAACCCTCCACTTTACATCATGCAGCTCACCGCGCGCCTTGCCGCATACAACCCGCCCGAGGTCGCTTCCGATGTTGTATCAATTAGCGCCACACTGGAGGCCGCCGGCATCTCGATGACCACGCACACGTACACTCAGCCCGCGGGTGTCGACCTCAGTCTTGCCTACACCGCCACTCAGGCCGTAATTATGGGTGTCGCCGAGAGCCCCACGGACTTCGTCTCGCTCGGCAACGGCTGGGTATCCCTTGCGCCTACGCTCTGCGGCGACTTCTTGAGTCATTATTTAGTGCGATCCTTCGTTGCCGTCGAAGCGTACCTGCAGTTGCAGGCCGTCGAAGCGGTGTACCCGCTCTACCAGATCAACCAGAACCTGTACTCGAACCAGACATACATGGTTGAGTTCGCTGGCAAGCCCCAGGTGAACGGGTTCTGGAGTCTGACGATGTACGATGGCGACGGGTTCTTAGTGCCCAACAGCATTAACAGGTACTCGCTCAACAATCGCGGCAACATGACTTATCCCGACGGGACGCTCGTCTACGGGGGCGACAGCCCAGCGGA
This sequence comes from Mycena leptocephala, assembly GCA_029378395.1. Taxonomy (NCBI): domain Eukaryota; kingdom Fungi; phylum Basidiomycota; class Agaricomycetes; order Agaricales; family Mycenaceae; genus Mycena; species Mycena leptocephala. The sequence goes on from JARJLF010002152.1 coordinate 17,544, forward strand.
TAGCATTGAGCCTTTCTACATGTTGTTGCAGAGCACGGATATCACTGCTTCGCCCGAGTGGGAATCCAAGTGCGCCGTCCCCGCTTGTGATTCAGAGATTTGAATTGTGTTAATCTTTTACTTTGCAGCTGGCTGCCGACTCCTGCTGACGGTGGAGAGTTCCGCTTCTACCTACGCTGGTACGGGCCGACCGAGTCGCTTACCGATGGGACCTACGTTTATCCTACGATTACAGCGGTGGAGGACAATCCGCCGCTTCCAAGCTCGAGCTGAACGGTGGCAACTTTACCTGTCTTCGCACAGCTTCGGACGTCCGCTACATAGTATAATAAACCTCTTCTTAATTTGAACCGAACCAAAGCAACTGTACGAGCCAATATACACTGCGGTTGTGATCATAAAGCCTTGAACAAATTTCCGCACAGAAATCAACATATAGGAAAATCCCCCGATTTGCGACCCTTATACCAGTGGGACGTACCCAACCCCGCCAGGCCCTACCATCAAAGGCTTGAATATATGCTCTCGCGCCATCTTGGCCTTCAGGATCTGGGCGGGGAGCTTATCCAGGTCCGCAGCCGCGTCGCGGATAATCTGAACGTCGGAGGGGCGCATGTCAGTGCGTAGGAGCAGTTGGTCCTTCTTGTCAGATCGGATGTGTGTGTTCATGAACCTGCATTGTGAAACAAGTGAGAGGTAGCGAGCGAAAAAAAAAAGGTAGGACATACTCCAGGCATGTCTCAATATTGAACGGCGCCTCTGTGGACTTGCCTGTAATCGCAGACGTCATGACCCACGGCGGGGACTGACGTACCAGCTCCATCGCAGCCTTCTGGATATGCACTGGAAATGTGAGCGTCTGTGGGCTTTCCCCATTCCCGAACTCTACGAGCCCCACAGAATCGCCGTGGAACCCATTCCGGTCCGCACTCTCTCGCGCCTGGCGCCAGATATTCATCCGCATGGGGGTGAGGTCCGCCATCGCCTTAGGCGGGACGGGTGTGAAGTGGTTCACCTGCAGCATCCCCTTCATCTTGCCATTACCCAACTGCTCTCCCATAAAGATCTTGAAAAAATCAGGCATATCCGCAGGCTCGACGCCGATGTCAATGCGGGCCATGAACGGCCGGTCAAGCTGTGGGCGTCGAAGGAGGTTGAAGTGAAGGATAAAGCACGCTTGGATGTGTTTGTTCAGGAGTGGGTTTGAATACAGGTTCTGTACCAATCTGCCGATGCCGGAACCATCGACCTCGGTACAGTGTTTCTTGTGCTCCGACCTGAGCAAATAAATGGGTTTGCCATCTTAATTCGCTCGTGGGTGCGTACCAGTGTGTTGTCTGGCACTAAGAACTGATCAGACGTGGATCCTATGTGTCGTCGGTGATGAATACACACCTCCTTGGAACAGTACCAGACGCTTTTGCACTAAGGGACCGCTGAGGCGCAGGTTGGCGAAAACGCAACACACGCACCCTTCCGCAACGGCGGAGTTCCAACCCAGGTTCTTCGCCATCGTTCTTGAAGCATTTCGTACATGCCGTATGTATACCGGTTCGGGTGGTGCGTATGTTCTTCGGTGTTGTGGCAATCGCTTTGAAGTTCCTCTCGTTATCAGGGTGAGTCGCGACGATCTGAATGGGCATTTGGGAACCACTGTTCGACATTCTAGTGATGTCAATTAGGGCAGTCGAACAAGGCGGTTGTCCTTATCCACGTACTCGATCTTCTCGATGTAGCACGAGGTCTTCAAGTTGCACGATGAGGAGACAAGTGACTGGTCAGTCACGCGACGCGCCGTCACGCTTTACGTACTACAACACGACCACACAACGCGCCGTGCCAACTGAAAAGAAAAGACAATGATAAAACACATGAAGCATTTCGAAAATCCACCACTCATATTCAAAGTAATTGAAGGGCACTCTTCATCTAATTTACTTCCAACATGGGCTGGTGGTTGAGCACACATGATTTATTACTCTAACTTGATGGTGAGTCGAGAGCGGAACATGGCAGGATTAGCATCCGATTTACGCATCGATGCAGCGCCAGAGGGCAGGTCAAGATTCGTTACCATATCGTGCTAGGCCCTGGCGTAGGAGGCAGACGACTCCGAGTCGAACATCAATATCCTCAAAGATCTTTAAACCCTCAGCGCCAGCGGTTTCCTCGCCTTCGACTTGCTGCGCCGTCCACAACTTGACAAGCCGGCAAGTGTCGCTTGTAGACATGGCCGTGGAGCCGACCGATCTCATGGATTTACAATATCTACAGCGGGAGGGTCCAATGGCTCAACGTGTTCAAGCCAGTACCCGAAAATTTCCTGGGTTTCGGTTATACAGGTGACCAAGGACCTTTGCGCCAACGTGCAAATCCATCGCTGACTCGTAGATGATAATAGGAAATATATTGACCAGCGCATTGGCCTTTGAAAGCACGATACGACGAGCCCCGCGGCAGAGTTTTCAACCCATTAATATAGGCGTCCACAGACTCTCCGGTGAGGCGCCAAATCGCCAGAGCCCGCTCTCCCCGTCAACATCGACGGTGGCCTGGAGTATGTCATTTCTGTTTTAACTCTGCGATTTCTATCCTCCTTAGGGTCATGAACAAACGAGGTCGGCCTTCCAGGACGCGCAAACGGGAGGTCCACAGTACCTCGCAGCTTGAAGGAAAGATGCAAAGATGGCGAGGTAAAGTTGACATGCACATTTTCTCGAATAATTTTTTGCTCGGAATCGCGACACCCATATGACCATTTCCGCTACCTACCTACCTACCCGGGCCGCCAGTTTTGAGAATGATAGGACGAGGGAGTTCCACGTGAAATGTTGACTTGTAGCGCCGATTCTCGAAGTTAAAATATTGGCGGACACTAGTCTGTCTATGAAGTCTTTCTACACGAAAATAGAAATCGGTTATTTTCTCAAGGAGATTGGCTCAAAGCATACGAGCAGTGTATTTACCCGCTAACTTCCTTCTCGCGAATGCGTAAACTAACTGGCGGATTTCCTCCAAGCGCAGTTGGATCGTGGAACCATTCACCACGACTCCATTTCCATTCCCGGTGCGATGTCGTGATAGTTGTTCTCGATACTCACCCCTTTACATTGACTGTGACCTTAGTGCTCTGCTAAATACAATAAAGATCCGGAATGCTCACCTCATTTTTCTGGTTCAACCACCAAATTCAAAGTTCTCGGCTCTGGTATCACCTCGACACTTGTCGCATGATTCGCGGGTTCGTATGCAACAGGGATTGAAATGTTAAGTTTTCTGCAAGCTGGATGGGTTTCCCATTGTTATTTTCTACTTCGCGTATTATTTGGCGTAGTTTGGCGCTCTTGATTTGGCGTGTTTGATCACGCGACACAGCTCCTTGCCTCTCGCGTCGACAATGTCTATAATCCGCCTCTGTCCATTGAATCCACATTTCGTGAACATTTGCACACGAACTACGTTCCCAATGATGCCGAGATCGAGTGTTATCCGCTCCCATCTGCCGCGCGAGGCAGAACTTGCGCGCCTCGATTCACTTATTCGCGAGCTCACCATCCAGCGGGACCGGGTCAAGGCTTACATCGAGGCACACAGAGCCCTCATATAGCATGCTCGCCATCTACCGCAGGATATTCTGGAGGAGATCTTCCTCGACTGCCTTCGTACTCACCATAATGCGATCATGAGTACGGCGGAGGCACCAATGCTTTTGAGCCGTATCTGTAGCGCATGGAGATTCCATCGCGTTTTCGATGCCGCGGCTCTGGACCTCTCTTCATATTTCCGACGTTTTTGTCGTCCGTATGCAGGACAGGGAAGCCCCCGTTATTAACTGGCTGGAGCGGTCCACTCCGCTCCCCATCATACTTTCTGTTGCGTGCTCCCCGCCCAATAACAGCATGATCGATTCCCTTCTGCGATTCTCCACCCGCTGGTGTGGCCTTCACATCACCAACCTGAATATGCTACAATTTCTCAAGTTCGGAGTGGTTGATGCACCGTTGTTGGCCGATAGAAACCTGAAATTCGGTAACTACGAAGGAGTTAACCCGGAGGTCCTGTGCTCACTGTTGGTACGGAGAGTGAGTTCTGGGAGGGTCAGCATAACCAGCTGGACACTCTCTACTCTTGTGCCGTGCACGCCATTCACATGGAACCACTTGACTTTCCTCACCCTCCTTCGCCGGTTCCGGGCCGGATGGGGTGATTCTGCACCTGTACAAATGTACAAATGTGTACCATTTGCTGATGGGCTGTACACAGCTTGCATTCTTCAACCATCTTCATTGGCTTGACTTCGATGAACATCCTTCCCTTGAAGTCCTCGTGGTGCCGTCCCTCATATCCTTGATTGTTATCCCCATTGCTCTGGATTCTATCCATAGTTTGGCCAAACTTGTCCAATACGTCAAAATGCCACACTTGGTCCAGTTCCACGTAGCAGGCCTCATTGCGAACTCGGCCAATCCGATGTCCTCTAGCGGATTCCTAAAACACCTTGCCAAAGAGTCACTTCTGATATCGGACCTTGGCTTGAACCTGTTAGATTTCACCACTACTGCCTTTCGCTCGACTCTCCAGCTTTTCTCATGCCTTACAAAGCTCGACTTGGTGGCCTTGCATGCGTCGGATGACCCGTGGGCCCCACCGAGGCCAAACACCATTGAGCTCCTCCCCACTTTGGATATGTCGGACCCATGTCCTTTCCCCGCATTGACAGAGTTTATCACGGAGAGCCAGTGGCTCAAGGACGATACACTGGTAAATTTCTTCCGGGCGCAATTGGATCACAAAACCAATTCACGACGACTCCAACTGCACTTCCGCTGTGATCTCCCTGGTGATGTCTACCCCTTCCTTGACCGTGGGCTCGAGGTCTTTCTGAAGTACACGCCTGACAAAAATCCAGACGACTCTCCATGGGAGGGTCTCGAGTATTGATTGTTGCGTACCGATCAGTGAGCTGAATAACAGTCTTTCGAGAAACGGACGCCCTACTTAATGTCCACTTCAGGATGATTCGAGTGGATAGTCTTTGTCAATGACCCAGGCTGCATATGACTTTCTCCATACCTCTTGTCCGCTACGACACATACTTTTACGTTCCAAAATGATGGGCCCGAGGTTTTCGTGTGTACTTTGATTTGGGTGAGCTACCACTGCATTTTGACAGGCTCAGCTGTCGAGGTTAGCCGAGGCACCTCGGGAACGGCTCGGCATACCTCGGCTAAGGTGGGGTGTACGAGTGTTTCTCGCTCACTCCAGCTTAGTCGAAAAACTACAAACCGAGTCACACGTCCTTAGATTTTATTCAATACATATTCCACTACAATGGAGTCAGAAATATCAACAGAGACATCAGGCAATTTCATCTCGTTTTCGGCGCCGTCTCCGCACAGCTCAAACCCTCGTCACCGACGTAGCCCTGCTCGTATTCAAGATCTCCAAATGATATTACCAGAGGAAAGTGGCACTCACGGCAGAGCGATCGATTTCCCGCTATCCTCCTTGACGTCGACGACCACCGTGCCCTAAATATTTGTTGGTACAATGCTGCGGATGAATGAAGCACCTACATCCGACGTTCTGTACACGCGCTGCACCGTCCCATACACCGCCTGCCCTCCGCTGTTCCAGTAGGAAACGCGGGTTCCAGCCTAGTGTGGTTGAACATCGCTGACTGCAACAATTCAAACGAGTCGCCTACGGGGAAAGCGTTCATCTTCCAGTCAAGTAGGATTGCCTCTTGGGATACAGAAGGAGAAGAGCGACTGTATGTGGCTACAGCGGCCTTTCGTCTTGCGGCCCGTGATAGTGGCACTTGGGCTCACGGACTATAAAAAACCAAGCCTTTTTTTTGGGGGGACCCCAAATTGTCAGGCACCGAAGAGGGGTAGAGAACTTGACTTGATCGTCGATGACTCCCGTTTAGGGGTTTTGCCTTTTTGGTTCATTGACAGCCACCCAACTTAGTAAAGTTCCCCATACTCGCTTGCGTATTATACTCAAGCTAGATTTGCGTTGTTCGATCACAGTTCAACTTCAGTGAACACCAAACCCGGAAAGCTTACGGTCTTGAATTACCTGCGAGTCGAATGATTTTTCCATTGTGATTTTCCGCTTCTTATCTGTATTTATTTGGCGTAGCTTGGCGCTCTTAATCTCGCGTGTTTGATCACGAGACTATATTTCTATTCCTCCCCCATCGACCATGTCAACCGATGCGAGCTCTACCTCCTCTCCATTCATGGAATCTCCGTTCTATGAGCATTTTCACACGAACTATGTCCCTACCGACGACGAGATCAAGCGAATCCGCGCTCATCTGGTACCGCATGAGGCTGAGCTCGCCCGGCTAGATTCGCTCATCCGCCAACTTACTGCCCAGCGGGACCGCGTCAAGGACCGCATTGAATCGCACAAAGCCTTGATCTCACATGCTCGCCGTCTCCCCCAGGATTTAGTCGAGCAGATATTTCTTGCTTGCCTCCCGACTCACCATAACGCCATCATGAGCCCAGCGGAGCCACCACTGCTCTTGGGCCGCATTAGCGCATGGCGATCCGTCGCATTTTCCATGCCGCGGCTCTGGACGTCTCTCCATGTTTCCCAGCCCTTTGTTGGCTGGCATGAAGAGAGGCAGACCGCCGTCGTCGAATGGCTCGAGCGCTCGGCTCCACTGCCGCTCGAACTTTCAGTCAACTGCGGCTGGCAGAACGACAACACTAGAATCACATCGCTGCTTGAATTTTCTGCACGCTGGCGACGTCTTCACGTTTCCGGCATGTGGACAGCGGATTTTTCACAAACTCTGGCATCGGTGGATGCACCGATGCTAGTGGACATACATATTACGTTGGAGTATACTGAACCAGCAGACATGTCGCTGGTGCTGTCCTCGAACTTGTTTCGAAGAATGAAATCTGGGCAGGTCACCATAATTGCCTCTGTGCTCACTGTTCTCGTGCCGCCCACACCGTTTACGTGGGACCACCTCGTCCATCTCACCCTCAAATGTCGGACCATTCCTGCCTTCAGAGGAATAGGTCTATCTCCTCAATCTGCATACCGACTGCTAGAAGGCTGTACAAGTCTACGATCACTCAACTTTGAGCTTTCTGGTGGCCCTCTCACCCCCTGGTCCGATGAACTGCTTTTGCTGCCCATCCTCGAATCATTAATCATTACGCCAGATCTCCTCTCCCTCGAGGAACTGGCCAAACTCTTGGAACATTTGGTAATGCCCAATTTGGGTCAGTTCCACATTAGAACCACTCTACCTGTAGGCCACAGCGCCTTCCTTGCTCGTCTTGCTGAAAATTCTCCCCTGATAACCGACCTCGACTTGAACCTGATCGATCTCCCCACAACCTCCTTCATTCCGACGATCCAGTCTTTCCCTTGTCTCGCGAAACTCAGCCTCGTTGCGTCGTATGTCGTGCCGATAATACATGGGCTAACCGGCGAAATGCAGCCGAACTCCTCGGCATCCTGACCCCGAATACATCATCACCAAATCCTTGCCCCACATTGAACGAGCTTCACACGGAAAGCGAGTGGTTCGAGGATGAAATATGGATGACTTTCCTCCAGAAGCAATTGGATTATGGAACGAATTTACGGCGATTCCGGCTCCATTTCCAATGTGACCCACCTAATATTCTTCCGGATATTCAGTCCTTTGCAACCCGCGGCCTTGATGTCGCTCTGAAATACGGTCCTGTCGACAAAGTTCTACCGGTTTCGCCGTGGGAGGGTATCGAGCACTCATGACCACTCTGTACGAATCGGTGAGTTTAATCACTGTCGTTTCCAGCAACGCACGCTGAATGCCTATGTCAGGAAGACTCGTCTTTATGATACCCGTTAACGTCTCAGACTCCATTTCCGTTGCACACTATGCTTCAATACATCTCTTCTTATCACACTCTCAGCTTGTGCTGCGGGGGAATTATTTACGCCACTGTACTCGAACGCTCGTGCGTGCAATTGTCCGCGCAGGTTCCTTCCCTTGCATTCAATTGGTTTTCTTCCTTCCCTTCCTTGATTTTCCCTTCACCGTTTACCCCCACCCAGAGGCCGCGGCGTTTCAACATCCAGCTCGGCTCACTCTACCAATTGGTTATTATTAACACGAGGGCTAGCTGATGTTCAACCGGTGATCCTTGTCTGTCCATGTCAGGTCCCAGCTTCTGAAAACTATTATCTCAGCAGGTCTCAGCTCAAAAAGATGGCTTACTTCCCAGACCAGTCCCAGACTGTATCGCACGTCAAAGCGAACCGATGTCAATCCGTCGAGTCACCTCGAAACTCAATCAACTCAGTCACCGCGGACTTCAGCCGAGCCCCGCGGTTCGTCTCCGCGTCAGCGTAGACAGTTACGTGTTGAGAGAGGTCGATTCGTCTTGCTTGTCGGAAGATAATTGGAGGGGTGAGATTCGCGCTGATGACTGTCAGTTGCAGTTGGTGAGGGTGCGTTTGGTTTGGCTTTCGCCGCGGTCATAGACTACTAATTCAACCACGGCATCAGATTACCGAGGGAGAGAAAATTGATTCGAAGTAAGCAGACCTCGTAAATTGACGGCGTGGGCAAAATCAACCTGAGCTCTGCTGTAATTAGTTTGTTTATTAACATCACTGAAACGAGTCTAAGTAGACGGAACCGCGTGCGCCTGGTGTCGCGGTTGAGATCTTCGAGAATCCGAAGCAGAGCCGAGTGGATTTTTGAAGTGACTGGGTGCTTCAAGCACGTGTTGAGCAGCTGAAATCCTGAACTTCTGTATCGGGACCACAAAAAAAAACTCGAGATTTCGGCTGTAGGTTTCGTTGCTCGGTGACGACATTATTTTAATGGATAGGATTGTCAGCAGCGACGTCGACAAAGGTAAAAGACTACAACTCCACCCGCCCTGTTACTTATTATGCATATCAGATTCGACGTTGGGTTGAACCATGTGTATATTGTATGTCGGTCTAGCATGTAGTGGAATTTTGAACGAAAGAATGATCCAGGACTCGGAGACTTGTGGGTACGGTGCTCAGCAGAATTGAGCAAAGTATTTAAATCCTACCGCACTGCGCCGATTACTGACATATCATGACATGACGACAGGATGACAGGCGTTAGCAAACTTTGACAATCTAGATTTATAGCGTAGAGTTTATAGACTTTTATGGAGCCCAAAGAGACCCGCGTCGCAACGCGGATATGCATCGGCGGCGGTGTCATTGTGGGGATATCGCGATCGTGATCTCGGGTGTTGAGGTTGCCATCCGTCCCAGATCCTCCTGAAATAACCTTAATGAGGGTGGGAATGGCCAATTGGGATAGTACCATCATACATACCTCTTGGCCGGTCGAATTGAATTTAAACAACCATGCTCATAGGTCTTTCAACTTTCACCCTGTGGCCGGTTTGAACACAAGTCAGTCCTTGGCATCTACCAATGAAGCCTTAAGAAGACGGCTATAATTAACCCCAGAATCTTATAATTGTTTTAATTGAGATATCAGGCGCACTAGCAACGACTCTGGGAACCCAACTTAAGGGATATATCAACACCTCGACGGGGACGCAATATAATCCTCAATAAATACCTTCTCGAGTTTAACTATAGCTATAGGGCGCGCGATCTTGACAACGAGGGCCCGTCACGGTCATGATTCATACTAGTAGCCTGAGGAACGGGTTGTTAGGACGTGGTGGGCAAAATTATAATATAGCGCTTGCAGTGCATGATTGTGGCGACCGCAGAGACTAGTGGCCATGGGTCATGATCTCGACGATCTTCCTTTGAGCCCAGACGGAGTTCGTCGGGTTTGCGATAAATTTATTATGAATCATGATGACTTGACCGACTTTTATTTATCGCAATTAATTGGAAGCGCCGGGGTCGAGACTCGACAGTTGCTCGACAAGTAAGCCAACACAACACAATATTGTAACTCGATATTCGCCTCGTCACCCCGAACGCGTCAGCCACGCGTCTGTGTAAGCTTGATGGGAGGCACCGCTTTGAGTCACCTTTGCTGATCCCTGTCAGTCCGTGGCGAGTTGAGGTCCCAGTCTCCGAGGCTGAGTTGCCGATGGAGGAGGAGGAGGGGGGGGAGTGGGAAGCGGACGTCACGGTGGACGGGGTGATTAACGCGTAAAGAGGAATAAGTGACTGGCATATAATAAAAGGAGAAGAATGAGATACGAGCAAGATACGAGCACTTGACTCGGGTAAAATGCCATTATGTCCCTTGCCCCTTGTCTTGTCGTGTCATGATAAGTTATTAACCTCCAGATCCGGGGTATTGATATGTAGGCGTATTGAGTTTGTAGCTATAGAGTTTGGGATCACAGCGAAAGACGGGATCGGAACATCGGGGACACCTTGAGAGGTCGGACCAACTTCTCTTCACGAAGCCGGGCCTGGGGTCGGTCCGAACAGTTGAAGAATCTCGAATCATTGGCAAGGAATCAGCCGATCTCTGTTTGCGTTCCTTCTTTCCTTGATTGACCGAGCGAGCACGGAACACTAGGCGTACAACGTCCGACGTTGATACTGTACATCGATGTGGGAGAGATAAAATTAGGCAAGGGGACGGGACGGAACGTCGATGTCGGGGCTGACGAAAGAAATAATTCAAGAGCACGGCATATGGCCACGGAGTCGACGAGGGAGAAGGATCTCGGCGCCGGCGATATCGATTCGATTCGGGAGAAGGAGAAGGAGTTTGAGGTGGGTACCTAGGGATGCATTACTGGCAGTCGCTTCACAATGATGATATACAGTGGAATTTAGTTTTAGCTTTAGAGTTGGATGGCGGGATTCGATTCGATCAAGGACGGAACAGCCACTGCGTCATGGGTGGATAAAGTTAAACAAACGGAATGTGGACGTCGGCCGCGGGGCTGACGAAGGAAGTTAAGAAAAGATTATAATGAAGATGGAGAAACAGCAAGAAGACAGCACAGCACAGCATGTATTTAGAGTTTAGAGAATGCCCGACGACGGCGACGGAACACGAAGGAGCACAGCATGGCTTTGATTGATTCGAAGTAAATAATCTTTTAAAAGAAAGATGAGGCGAAACACGAAGGGAAAGAAAAGAGAAAAAACAGAGCACAAGTACGAGTCCTGGAACGTCGGACGACGTAGAGACGGGCTCAGGGACAGTACAAGGTAGACATCAAGGAGGGTTTGGGCTCAAAGTCCGGGAACACCGGTGACCACTTGGGCTGTTGCGACGAGATTAACTGCAAGAGGATTAATTGCAAGAGGATAGAGGATACCCGGCCAGGCGACGAAACGCGCGCGCCTGTGTCTCGGTCTCCGGTTATACAGTATACTCGACTCCACCCGCACTCGGGCGGCGTGTACGCTGTACGTGCGGGTCCCTCCTAATTATTTTGGCCGCCGATATGGACTTGGTACTTATTTTCTTGGTCTTGGGGCGATAATTGATTTTCAATTGCAAAGTGAGAGTTAATTGAGCAATAAAAGTCAGAATTGAGAGAGAGCAATAACAATAAAAGTCAAAAACGAGAGGTCATTGAAGCGGATATATTCGATCGTGATGGGGAGAATTCGAAATGAGACGTCGGCTGTGGAGCATATGGTGGCGAAGGACGAGGGAGGAGGGATGAGGGGATGAAAAAATGCCGTTAATAAAGGTTTGCTATTTTTTATTGATTCTTTTGAAGATGGAGAAAGAGGACACAGTGATTCAGAGAGACCAACCGAAGCAAGAAAAAAAAAACGAGGAGGAACTTGACAGGAGGAACGCACATGGCGTCGGAGGGATCGGAAACAGGGTCAAACAGTTACGTGACAACCGTTATGCCCTTATTTGGGATTACCAAGCGTGACGTGACGCAGGGCTTCCTTTTCCCATCAGCCCATCTCCGACGACCTTTCCACCTTTTCCCTTCTCCCCTCATCACCACCTCCACTCCTCCTCCTCCTCCTCCTTCGTCGGTTGAAGGATCCATTTCCCCTCGTCTTTGAATAGCGAGGAAGACCGGACGCTCGTTTAGAACGACCACGCAAAAGGATTCCTGCACTTGCTTTTATTTGATTGAAGAAAATGGGATGTGTGCAGAGCTCTGGTGTCGATGAGGAGGCGAAGGCCCGTAAGTTCTTCATTTTCTCCCATTCCCCCGCTCTTTCGCGCCGGTCTTGGAGTTATTCGAGGACTTGGACTTGCGGGGGTAAACTGGCTGCTGACTGATGCACCACCTGGCAGGCAACGACGAGATCGAGAGCCAGCTGAAGCGCGACCGGATGATGGCCAAGAACGAGATCAAGATGCTGCTCTTGGGGGCTGGCGAGTCGGGCAAGTCGACCGTCCTCAAGCAGATGAAGCTTATCCATCTCGACGGGTACAATGCGCAAGAGCGGGATGCGTACAAGGAGATTATATACTCGAATACCATTCAGAGTATGCGGTGCGTTGTCCTCTTTTTTTTTTTTTTTTTTTCATACTTCTTCGTTTCATTTACTCTTATCGTTTCTTTGCGGGGAGAGGGAGTGGCAGGAAGAATGGACTCCTGTCTGGTGGCTCAGCCGCATTTGCGCCTATGCGCCTTGCCTTTCATGTCCTTCGATCCATTTGCAGTGGTGGACGAGCAGCGGGTGTCTTGATCTTGTGGTCTTGGTCGGCTGATCAATCACCCGCCTCCCCTTCAGCGCCCGTCTCTTGCCTTTTCTCGAGCGGCGGAAGCCCTGTCTTCGTTCCCCTCCTGCTTGTCTTCTTTCCCCTTCATCCCTATCCTCTTGTCTCTCACAATGCTGACAAATTACACAGCGCCATCCTCGAAGCAATGCCGCAGCTCGACATCGCGCTCGCGCCGCAGAACGATGCCCGCCGCGCGACCATCCTCTCGCTCCCGCCGCAAATCGAGGCGGACGTCCTCCCCCGCGACCTTGCGGATGCGGTTAGGGGACTGTGGAGAGGTGGGTGCTTTTCACTTTATCCTCATTCGTTTTTTTTTTTGGAGGAAGGCGTGATAGTAGATGGGGAGAGCACTCTCCATCTTTCTTTCCGTCTCCCCCTCATTTTTCCGTCATTTTCGAATCAATGAATGGGGACAATTCGCTGACCCGCACCCGCAGACCCCGGCGTAAAAGAAGCCGTGCGCCGCAGCCGCGAGTTCCAGCTCAACGACAGCGCGGTGTACTACTTCAACTCGATCGACCGGATGGCAGCGCCGGATTACCTGCCAACGGACCAGGATATCCTGCGGAGTCGTGTCAAGACGACGGGGATTACGGAGACGACGTTTAAGGTGGGTGTCTATCTCTATCCCCATTTCTACTTTTTCTTGTCTCGTCTCTTGAGAAAAATGTGCTGACTGACACACTACGCAGGTCGGCGAACTCACGTACAAACTCTTCGACGTCGGCGGGCAGCGCTCCGAGCGTAAAAAGTGGATCCACTGCTTCGAGAACGTGACGGCGCTCGTGTTCCTCGTGAGTCTGAGCGAGTACGACCAGATGCTGTATGAGGATGAGAGTGTGGTGAGTGTTTGTTTTTTGGTCTATTTTATTTGAAAGAGGAGAGTGGGGAGCCCAAGGGGAGGTGGGTGTGGGAGAGACGGGCCCAAAGGAGAGCGAAGGCCATTGGTGAGAGCTGCGCTGGGGCTCTTGAGTGAGCAAGACCTTGGTGGAGAGTGCGACCTGGCAGTAGCCGGCGAGCGAGTGGGAGACAGGCGCTCCGTACCCGTTCGGGAAGGTCCTGCATTCTGAGGAGGAGTCGCGTGAGGTGGCGACGCTGCGCTCCCGGCAGCGATGGTCGAGACGAAGTTGACGCTTGCCTTGACCCGTTCCTCGACTTCTGGCGGTGCTACTTCTCTCTGTCCTGTCTTTTACTCTCCCTCTCATTATTTCACAATACGTTGATCTAACGACACGCAGAACCGCATGCAAGAAGCGCTCACGCTCTTCGACTCAATCTGCAACAGCCGCTGGTTCGTCAAGACGAGCATCATCCTGTTCCTGAACAAGATCGACTTGTTTGCGGAGAAGCTGCCGCGGAGCCCGCTGGTTCGTTTCTTTTCCTTCTTCCCTTGCTTGTTTTTCCTTTGCTCTCCGATTTCTCTATCATTTTTTTTTCAAATTCTTTCTCGCTATTCTATCCTTTTTCGGGAGGAGTCGGCGCCCCCTTTGCTCCCCTCCACATCCTTCATCCTCCGTTCCCCCTGTCGAGATGCCTTACAGACGTCTCGCCACCCGCATCTCACCTCCACATCTCCGCTCCACCCTCCTTTCGTCTTGATGCCACCCCAACTCACCTGCCCCTGTCTGCCTCATCTTCATCTTCTTCTATCCACCATATCATTCGCTGTTCTTCCATCATTCGTTCATTGCTGTCACCTGTGTTTGGAGCGACGTCTTGGACGTGTATCATTCCCCTTTTTCTATTGCCCCGCGTGGTGCCACTGGTCGCGTTGTGGCGTGTCGGAATGCCACTATGCGTGGGCGAAAGAGGGCGGAGGAGGCAGTGAGGCCGGTCGTGGCAAGGAGACAGCGGAGACTTTCCTTCTTGGGCGATTTCCCTTTTGGGACATGGGACGATTTCCTTTTTGGGCTCTAGTACTTGGGATTTTCGTCGAGTGATTTTTTGGGGGTGGTTTTCGTTTCTTTTATGGTTTCTGCCTTTCTCGTCGTTTTATTCGTTCCTAGCCCCTTATTTTCTTCCTTGCCTTGCTTTTTCGCCATCATCCTACTCGTCCTTCAATTTATGGTGCTGACACTGCACTTTTCAAGGGCGACTACTTCCCGGATTACCAAGGCGGGGATAACTACGATGCGGCGTGCGACTACCTGCTGCATCGGTTCGTGTCGCTGAACCAGAGCGCGGCGACGAAGCAGATCTATGCGCATTATACGTGTGCGACGGATACGCAGCAGATTAAGTGTGCGTACCCTTTCCCTATTTCATCCCTTCCTCTCCACCGTCCTTCCGCCGACGCTGACTCTCCTCTACAGTCGTCCTCAGCGCCATCCAGGACATCCTCCTGCAACTGCACCTGCGCGAGTGCGGGCTGCTATAGGCAGGCCCTTCCGCGGGCTGGGTGCCTGCGTCCCCGCGGGACCCACCAGCGTGTCTTGTATTGCCCTCGCCTGGACCGGATCTTCTTCTCTCTCCTCTGTATCCATTCAATCTTCCTATACGCCATCGCCGATTCTCTGCTTTACGTCCACGTAATTGCTCGACGCCCAACTACCTCTACCTCCGCCCAGCATTACTACGCACAACCACAACCTTTACACTTTCTTACACACAACAGCGTGCGTTCGGCGCGCGCATACGTTCCCTTCCTCTCCCTCGATCCTTCCTCCCTTCGTTGCGCCCGCCCGCGGGATCTCGGGTGCGGTCGCGCTTGGTATCTGGCTGGATTCGAAAGGACGCGATTGGGACTCTTTTCCCGGATATCGTAATGCGTGGCCCCCGTCTGTCTTGTTGTGTGTTTCTGTCTATATTATACTTTAACGTTACTGTTACGGTCCCCTTCCCATCTAGTTAGTTACTCATCTTCTTTCCCTCATTTCTATCTATGCACATACACCCTCAGCGTCGACGTATACCTAAGGCTGCATCCCCTCCGACCTACACGCCCCACCCCGACCTCGGCCGTTTTTTGTCTGTCTACGTCTACTACATACGTACATACGTGTTTCTGTTTTTGTTCGGAGGATTGATAGCGGTATACAGTATACACACACACACCCACATACATAAAATCATCACGGTCGTTACGGCTTGGAATCGGAGTGCTGACTTGGGCGATGATCTTGAATTTGTGAGCTTGAGATGACTGTACGAGCGCGCACGTGGGGCGGCGTACGACGGGTGATGCTTACAGATTCTTGTGAGTTCGAATGATACAATTGAGGAAATCGTGAGGGATGACATCAGGACGGGATCACGGAGATGCCATTGCGTCCGCGTGCAGAGCTGAATAGGATCTACGTTCGGCGGCGCGGGTGTTGTCCGGGTTCGAAACCCCGAATCGTTGCGGTGTAATTTTGCTGTAATTACAAACCGCAATACATGCGATCAGGGAATGATATTCATTAACGTTCAATGCGGACATGGGGAATAAATTTCTTCTAGTTCTCGGGCGACAATAGGACGGACGGCATGTGGGGCAGTGATTAATGTTAGAGGTTTAGATGTTTAGCGTTTTTGCCCCTTGGCGTTAACTTGGAAGTATGCAGTTGGCGGCAGGTTGGCGGAGGTTAGCAGATCATCGTCCGCGTGGGGTTGCTGTGGCGTGTGCATGTGCGGTAGCTTAGTGGTAGTTTCCATTATGAATGGATCAGAAAATGATGGTGGCGTCGCAGGGAATTGAGGCGCATCCGGTGATACCCTGAGGAAGTAGCGGGGTGAAACTTCAAAGGTTGAGGCAAGTTTGCTTTTCTTTTCTTTTTGAATTCAGTCCCAGTGCCGTGCGATGTAGTTCAGAACCTGAAGGCGTCCTGGTGAAAGATCTCAAATCCGGCAATAACCGTCAGCTCTTGTCTTGCTTGCTTCCGTGTACTCGACTATAAGCGCTGTTCAAAACGTGGTTCGAATTATAATTATCACTACCTGTGGAAATGGATAGACATTTAATGCCTTTTGTTAAGCGTTACGCCAATGATACGGCCTTCAACAGTGGCATTTTGTATTCCTCCTGACACACGACGCCTACGGTCGATGGGTGTTTAGGGCAGGCGCGCAGGCGGGTCGGGAAATTGAACATGAACGATCTTGATGTTTGGAAAATCTAAGAGGTCGGCGAGCAAAGTTTTTTAATATACGGAGTGGACGCACAACAATTTTAATGCCGAGGTGTCTGTCTACGAGAGGTTAGAGCGGTCGTAGGCCGCTAAAACATCTGGGGAAGCGGCGAATATAAGAGGGCAATACACGGCGCGGTGATACGCGGGCCAGGAACTTGAGCTTTGGTCGAAACTGAAGGCTCGATGGGTGCGGGAACAGTCCGGGATATAGGCACAATCGACGCCGGCAAACCGGCAATGAATTTCACCGCTACCTTTCGGATCGATTAGTTGCTCCAAAAAACGAAGTGGCATTCAAAAAATAATTTATAGTCCGTGGGGTGTTCATGCGGCGTTGCCACCATCACAGGTTGTAAGCCTTTCCGCTGTATTCATATACGGTTGCTCTTCTCTTTCCACGTCGCAGACCTCGATTGGGACTCGAAGATGAATTATTTTCCGGTACGCATTTCAACCACGACGTGATTTGGGCTCAGTGAGCGACACAAAAAGCCTGGTACCCGAGTTTCGTATTGGAACAGCGTGGGTCAGGCAATGTATGGCATGGTGCAACGCGTATATAGGACTTCGGATGTGGGGAATTGGTTTTCGAACGATGCTGGTCTTGCACTAACTCGAGGATGCTTTCTAGGGTACGGTAATCATCGACGTAAGAGAGGATAGTGGGAGGTCGATCGCGCTGCAGTGAGTGTTGGGTTCCGCCGAATATTATTTTTGTGGGAACTTGAACCGTATACAGAGCTACATTCGTGACGAGGCTTTGAGCTTGACGGGATGTGAGTTGGAGACGGTGCCACAGGCGGAATAAAAATTTTGCTTGAAGCTCTGTTTAAATTTTCTCGCGAATGAGGAAGAGCGTGTCGGGAACAAAACTTATCATTGGATTTGCATTTTTTTCGAACAAGCAGGAGAGGAGGTGTGAATACTACCAGCTCGCCTGTGTAACTACAGGCAGGCTCTCATTCATCATTTTAAACATAAATAGCATTTTTATGCGCAGCAAGGACGGAGGTCACGTAAGCAAGGGAGATAAATTGTGTCTGCATCATTCACAACGCCTATGTGGGGTTGTCTTGACACGAACATTTACGTCCGTTTCCAGGAAAGGATACACTGCGTTGAGCCCCCGCGTAGTCGCAGTCTGACTACCTGGTCCGAGCTCGGTCTACACCTGGTAGGCCAAGGTCCAACCTTTGCCTATGACTTCGACTACGGGGGTAGTCCAACGTAGACCGAGCTCGGACCAGGTAGTCAGAATGTGACTACAGAGGGTCTCAACGCAGTGATAGCTATTAAACTCACTGGTTGGTATACGAAACAATCATAGCTCAATCCCAGTCTGAAGCCGTTGGGACTATTCGACAGGATTGTATTTCAAACAGACATCAAGTCCGTGGTCGAGAAAATGTCGGACGTCCGGAGGAATAGCGGGTGGGCCGCATTCGACATTGAGCTAGAATCACCGTAAATTCGTTCCGCAATCCAATTGTTTCTGGAGAAAATTCATCCATATCTCATCCTCGAACCACTGGCTCTCGGTGAGTAACTCCGTCAATTCAGGGCAAGGACCTGGCCCCAATGAAATCGGGGTCAGGATCCTGAATTAGGCTGAATAGCTCAGCTGCGTTCGGCAGGCTTGGAGCCCATGGCTCTTCCGACAAGCTATACAAGGCAACCACGCGGAGCTTGGCGAGACATGGGAAAAGCTGGAGAGTAGAGACGAAGGAAGTTGGGGGGAACTTGATTAGGGTTAAGGCAAGGTCGGATATCAGGGGAGAATGTTCAGCGAGGCCACCAAGGAAGGCACAGTTGGAGGTAATAGGTACTGCAGGTCCAGCCATATGGAACTGCCTAAGGTTGGGCATCACCAGATGTTCCATTAAATTCACCCATCATCGAGGGAGAAGATGTATGGGGCAATGATCAATGTTTCTAGGAAAGGCAGCAGGAGTGGCTCATCGGCCCAGGTACCTCGACGATCCCAGTCCGGCTCGAAATAGAGTGATCGTAGATGTGTACAGCCCTTCAGTAGTCGGTATGCTGCGGGAGAAGGTAGACCCGTTCCTCTTAAGTCGGGCAGGCTCTAGCATTTGAGGGTAAGGTGGCCAAGATGGTCCATGTAAACGGGATGGTCGGTATAAAGTCACCGGGTGCGAAGCTAGTTCTGTAAGGTGACCTGCCCGGATTTCATGCCTCGAAACAAGTTCGACGACAGCACCAGCGACATATCTGCCGGGTCTCCGTCTTCCAGAGTAATAACTATGTCCGCTAACAGCGGTGCATCCACCGACACTAGATTCTGTAGAAACTCCAATATCCAGAGGGCGGAAATATGAAGACGACTATGCCAGCGCCCAGAAAATGGGAGGAGCGGTGTGAATCTGGGATGTTTTTTTGGGTTCTGCGCGCCACAGTTTACTGAAAGTGCAAGTGGGAGCGGCTCTGAGCGCTCCAACCATTTGACTACGGCGGCGTGCCTCTCTTCATCTTCATACCAGCCAACAAAGGGGTGGGATAATGGAGAGACGTCCAAATCCGCGGCATCAAAAATGCGATGGAAAATTTCAGCGAGACGAGCGAGGAAGGCGCTGCTGCCTACAGGTAGAGTGGTTTTAAGTTTTAACGTGGACCTGACCGAGATTGGGCATTACCAAATGTTCCAAGAGTTTGGCCAGGGAGAGGGGATGGCGTGATGATTAATGATTCGAGGGTGGGCAGCAAAAGCAGTTCATCAGACCAGGGGGGTGAGGGCCAGAAAGCTTGAAATCACTGCATTCCAGCCCACGTCGGCAATGACGTCAGCCGACCTCGGCCGACCATAGTCGGCAGAGTTGTCAACATCACTTCGGCACATGCCGGCAGAGGTCAACCGACGGCCCGTGATGGTCGGCCGGAAATCAGCGATGTGATTTGTGGTATTACTATAATGGGCTATTCAGCCCCTATTATACTTTCTGAGAGCTCCCATTGAAGTCAGTGCAGCATCGAGATGACTATCAAATATGTTAAAAGGCTATAGAACTCCCTCCCACCCTTCAAACCCCTTCAAAATCCAATTTTTGTCATAGCTGAAGTTCAGTCCCACCTAGTTTTTTCGGCCTGGATATGTCCCTAGCCACCGATATGGTTCATCTGAACAATACCAAATACATCCAGTAAGAGGATCTACTGGGCCGATTTTTGAATTTCTGCCTAGTTCCCCCGGAATATGGCATTTTCTGGCCTATATCTCATACTTCCACCCAACTCATTAAAATTCTGTTCAGAAGACTTTGTTGGGATGGTATTGCCATACATATTTTCCCATATCAACTTTGCACCAAAGTGGATGGATGAGGGGCTAAACAGCCTGACCATCGCTACTGCCAATGTCGGAGTTTGAAATTAGCGGTGCGTTGCCGACCACCAGGAGAAGACACTAGTACTGCTGTGCCCAAATGGTCTGGATTTCCTGTTAATTTTTTGTCCCCCCCTTTTTCGCCGATGTACCGCGGCCGCGAAGCAGAAATCACAATGATGACCAAGCTTAGTGCACTACGTAGTAACTCGCAAGCTCCGATGACAAGGCAATAGCAATATAGTCTCGTGATCGAACACGCGAGATCGAGAGCGCCAAGCTATGCCAAATAATACACAGAGCAAAGAAGAAAATCGCAGAATTCTGTTAGCAGGAATTTCAAGAGCTCAGCAACTGTTCCTTGGTTGCACTATTCACTTGAACTCTGGTTGAAAAACAACCAAAATGAATACTTTACGCATCTGGAAGCAAGTACGATAGGGCCGTCGCGTTGCTCGTTTTGGTGCGGGCACGATCACGGACAGTTCTTTTGTTCCACTCCGGTGATCAATGGTTTACAAAACATCCTAGCCGATATCTCAGATTCTCAGTTCACAATCTTTTTGCCATGCCCAATCTTGTCAAACTCCCTTCATAATGCCAGAGAAAGAAAAAAATCGCTGCCTGTTGAACAAACGGTCACGACGATGGTGGGTTCCATTGCCTGAAAAAAGGCAACAGCTCCCCGTACAGGTACGTACAGTACGGCAGTATATAAGCGAACATGGGGAGCACGCGGCAGCTGTCACACCGATACGAACGCCGAGAACTTTAACTTTGGTGGTTGAACGACAAAACAGTGCCCCCGAGGGCAAGAGGAAAGTCTGCACTACGATCACAGACAGAGTTCTCTGTTCCTATCGGGTGCTTGGCAATTTTGATTCGCAGTATGCAAGGAAAGTTCGGTTTTTTATAGGTCATGAGCACAATGCCCAAACATTGCCACCATCACGGGCCGCAAGACGAAACGCCGCCGTACCCACTGGCATACAGTCGCTCTCCTCTTTCCGCATCCCAGGAAGCAATCCTACTCGACTGGAAGATGAACGCTTTCCCCGTAGGCGACTCGTTTGAGTTGTTGCAGTCAGCGATGTTCAACCACACCAGGCCGGAACCCGCGTTTCCTACTGGAACAGCGCAGGACAGGCGGTGTATGGGACGGTGCAGCGCGTGTATAGAACGTCGGATGTAGGTGCTTCATTCATCCGCAGCATTGTACCAACAAATATTTAGGGCACGGTGGTCGTCGACGTCAAGGAGGATAGCGGGAAATCGATCGCTCTGCCGTGAGTGCCACTTTCCTGGTAATATCATTTGGAGATCTTGAATGCGAGCAGGGCTACGTCGGTGACGAGGGTTTGAGCTTTGTGGAGACGGCGCTGAAAACGAGATAAAATTGCCTGGATGTCCGTTGATAGTTTCTGAATGAGAAGGACTCATTGTAGTGGAATATGCATTGAATGAAATCGAAGGAAGTGTGACTCGGTCTGTAGTTCTTCGACAATTAAGCTGGGATGAACGCGAAACACTCGTAGCTCACCCAAATCAAAGTACATACGAAAACCTCGGGCTCATCAATTGGAACGGAAAGTTGTCGTAGCGGACAAGAGGTATGGAGAAAGTCATATGCAGTCTAGGTCATTGACCAAGACTATCCACTCGAATCGTCCTGAAATGGATATTAGCACGTCCGTTTCCCGAAAGACTGTTATTCAACCCACTGATCGGTACGCAACAATCATTGCCCGAGACCCTCTCCGGGCGAGCACCGTGGGCCTTTGTCGTCAGGCGTGTATTTCAGAGAGATTTCGAGGCCACGGTCAAGGACGGGGCGGACATCAGGAATGATCTTGAGGGGATCACACGGGAAACGGAGTTGTAGTCGTCGTAAATTGGGTTTGCGATCCAACTGCGCCTGAAGGAAATTGACCAGCTTTTTATCCTCGAGCCATTATTGTAACAGGCAGTGCAGAATCACCCCATCTGGCCGGGTGCTTGCAAATGAGTGGGAGGCAAGTCAAGTGGTTCCACATGAATAAAGTGTTCGGTACAAGAGTATAGAGCATCGAGCTAGTTGTGCTGACTCTCCCAGAACTCACTCTCCATCACGGAGGGTGAGTTTATAAGCTCCACAAGCCTGGTGGAACCTTACAAGAACCGAGGTTCCTTTTAATCCATGGTGAAGGTCCACCAGGCTGGTGGGACCTTACAGTGGATTATGCGCATTACGGGTCTTGTAAGGCCTTACCAGGTGCCCCAACTTTTGGTGATGGTACCAACGGTGAGGACAGGACCTCCATGTCAATGACTTCGTTTTCGCCGAATTTCAGGTTTACGTCGGCCAACAACGGTGCATCGACGTCTCCGAGCTTGAGAAGTTGCGTCATATTCTGGTTGGAGATGTAAAGGCAACGTCAGGGGGGCAGAGAATGGAAGCAGCAGATCAATTGTTGTGCTCTAGATCGAAGAGCACAACAAAAGTGTGAGGGAGAGCGGAGATGACCGCACCAGCCAATCAACAATTGAAGCTGCCTCTCCGGGTCATCTCCATAAATGCGCTGGAAAATGGAGAGACCGTGATGTCCACAGCCTCAGCAAAACGCGACGGGCTCCATGCGCTACAGATGCGGCCCAAGAGCAGTGGTATCTCCTCCAGAATATCCTGCAGCTGGTAGATGGCGAGGATGCGAGATGAAGGCTCTGTGTGGCTTGATGTAAGCCTCGAATCGGTCCCGCTGGATAGTAGGTTCGCGGATCCAGGATGAGTGAATCGAGGCGCGAGCTCTAGCCTCCTCATGCGGCGCCAGATCGGCGCGGATGCACTTGATCTCGGCATCCTTGGGAATGTAGTGTAAATGTTCACGGAATGGGGTTTCCATGAATGGAGAGGAGAGGAGAGGAGGCAGAGCGTGGAACAGAAAAGTCTAGTCACGTGATCAAACACGCGAGATCAAGAGAGGTAAGTGGCATATGCCGAAAGAGGTCCGATCCGAAATTCCGGATTTTGGCCGTTTCCGTCCTCAGGCTTTTGCGCCAGATCCGTCCGCATAAGGATCAGAACCTCTGTTTTCAGCCAATTCTGTCCGCATAGCTGATGGGACCTCTCCGCGACTACGGTCCGTCAGCATACGGGATCGTACGTCAAAAACCGACACTTCCGTCCGCATAAAATTCAGAAAATGGCGCTTCCGTCCGCATAAATTCATTTTTACGGTCAATGAGGTGCTATGGGCTCTGGGTAGAGGCATACAAGCCACAACGTGGATATGTACTGAATAACTAATATTAGGAATTTAGGAGCTGTCCTTGGAGGAATGCGCATCGGATCCCGATAAGTCGGCGGCGGTAACAATAGTGAGATGGGCACTGCCGCCATCCGCATTCTTCCCCTTGGCTTTGACGCTCTTTGCCAAACCATCTATCGCAACATGCAGGCCTTTGCTGTGCTGCTGGAATATTTGGAATAACGCGTGCGAATCCTTGCACAACGTCACGAGTGTATGCGGGTGGCCGTCGGCAGTGGGGCTTGCCTGTCGCGCAATTGTGTAGGATGCGAGGGAGAACAGGATGTGGGTCCGAGGGATTTGCAGGACCGTTGGGCAGCCAAGTGCTTGGCAGGTCAGGGAGCTAAAAAAATTGCCCCCCAGCTGTAGATAGACGAGGACGTAGATATAGGAAGGTGTTCCGATGCTCTCAGCGATGGATATCCAGTCGTGATGAGTACTTTTCGTATACATTGTTAGAACTATTGAAAGATCAGCCCCAGCTGTAAACGAGGTTGTGACAGACAAACCTTCTCCGAGGATGACTTGAGTTTGGACGTGACCGGTACTGGGTTTCATGGCCAACACAAAATGCCCAGATTTGAGAGGATTAATCGGCGAGATATTGGCAGAGTACATGTTTTCATGCAGGAATTGAAAGCTTGATAGTGCGGTTGCCCGAAGCTGGACAAATTTCTGTGTAAATTCCCATATCAGTGGGGTGAAACGAAATAAATAGAGTAAAAGAAAAACTCACCGAGGCAGCAACAGCCTGAACGGTTGCCTTGTTCTCCGCACGTTTGGTACTCGCCCCTGGAAGTTCTGGCCCGCTGAATGTGCCGGTATGTCGTACGAAGCGATCGATCCCCGTGGTTTTATTGAGGGTATCAGACGCGGGCACGGCAGCAGCCAAACGTTTCATGAGGGTCTCTCGTAAGGTCGGCTCGGCGGTACGGTCGGCCATTGCAGTGGCTACTCGACCGCGCTGTCGAACTGCTTTTGCAGTGGATTTGGTTTGGTGGCGTTGTCGTTCCGAGACAAGAAGGGACCCATCCAGCGCATTATCCACAACGAAAGTCAGGACAGAATCATATGGGAGAGGTGCGGCCTGGAAGGACAGCATATAGGTGAGGTACAATCACACTCGAGCCAAGTTGGGCTTACCGTCGAAGATTTTATATCAAGATGTGCCTGAATCTCTGTGCGAATAGCATCCAGTGATTCCTCAGTGGAGTCTGGCAAGCTCGCGCTGACAAAGTGTTAATAATTGGGAGGCTATGTAATTAATTGACGTACATTTTGAGTGACTGGTCCAATGATTCGGCCACGAGAGCTAGTTCACAAGTCTCGAAAGTTTCTTCATCCCTTGATGGCTTCGGAATCGGATCGTACAAAGCCAGAAGCTCGAGGAGGGTCTGTGGAGGTCTCGACTTGCGAGGCGGTGGTACAAACTTGTTGGCTGCGGGCTGCGGGCGAGCCGGGTGAATCGGGTCGACATAGTCTTTAAGCATGGCCTCGGCGTCGATCCCGAGAACCTTCAAAAGTTGTTTGGCCTCGCCAAAAGCGTGCTCCGAGGCATCTGCGAGCTGCTGATCGGTCGGATATTGCATGAGGACAGCGGTGTCAAGATCGTCCGCCGTAAAATAGGTGTGGTGGTATCCTGCAGAGGTCTGATTTGCTTGTTCGTCGGGGGATAGATTGCCGAATGCGCCAAGCATCATGGCACGAAGTTTGCGCTCGAAGTTCAAGACATCGGAGTAATTGAAGTCTTTTTTGAGTTGGCGAAGCATGCCGAACAAATGCTCGCAGACCTCTGTCGAGTGGAGCCAAGGAAGAAGAGGGTAGGTTGGAAAGTATTTGCGGTAGACAAGGATGAGGGAGAGAAGACCGTCGCAAAGGGTGAGGAAAATATCGTAAGATTCTCGGGAGATGAAATGAGTACTGAGATTGTAGTCGGGATGTGCTACGGTATGCGACCGCCATGCCATGAGGAAAAAGCGTGCACGAAGCACCATTTTGGCGCGATCACGATGGGATATGTTGCGGTTTTGCCAGGCATCGATGAGTTCACCCAGTACAAATAAATAGACCGAGAGACCCGTCTGGTCCGGGAAGTTCTCAAAGTGAAACTGGAGGGCAGCAGCAGAGAACAGCCTTGCAGCTGCACGGTCATCCTGTCGTTTGGCATTCCAGATATCGTGCCAAAAAAAGCGGTCCGAGAGCATGCTCTGCGAGCATGTGGAGCATCGAAAAGCACATAATGAAGAACCCGATGACTAGCCCGCGAGCACCCGACATGATCTGGTTGCGTGCTGTTTTCAATCCATGTTTTGAGTCCTGCGTGATGACGGTAGGATGGTTGCCGAAATACATGGGAATTTGCAGGACAACGCTGCACCCCGGCTTCGAGTTGGGGATTGCATAAACAAAGAACTTTGGTGCATCTTCCGCAATCATTCGCTGTGCGGCCCGTTCCACCTCTGCGCCATCCGACGAGAGAGACACCGGATGGATGTCGTGCTCGTGAAGAATATTCGCCAGCTTATGGTGCATATCCACCAGCTCCTGGGCTTTTGTTGAAGAGCCGCGAGCGACAGCGGCAACGAGGATGGGAGGTATTTTTGGCAACGGTATCGAGAGAACCCAAACACGAAGCTATCAAAAAGGGCCTTAGAATCTGCTAGAAGAAAATAAGGTGATAGCGTACCTTGTCAGCCTTTTGTAGCTGCGCTTTTTCAAAGAGATCATCGAGGTCATCTTTCTCGGTGACCCGGATGGTCCCATTGGCAGCCCCGAGGATGAGGCATACCTCTTTGGACTCAGCATGGACCGAAATCGCCTGTTCAAGCGCTGTGTCATCCCAGGAAAGAGCGAGCGGACCATGGTAGTCAAGCTTCTTCAAAACATCGGCCGCCCTGCCGACATTGAGAGCCGAGAGCCCGGGGCGAAAGCCAGGTAGCTTCGATCGAATTTGGCTGAAAATAAATAAGCATAAATCGACAACGCGTTGTTTTGGGGTCAGCTTACCGCATACTGCGAAGTCCACGTCCACCAAAATGCTTTTGGAACGTCAAGTAGGCGCGTTTTGAGGTTGAGGCGAGAAGATCGCAGAATTGGTCAAATACAGAGTCGTACTTCATGTTCCTTAACGACTTTCCCTTTTCAAGCCGAGTTTGCTTGATCACCAAGGCCTTGATCATTCCCGTTAGCGTGTCTGACTTGTAAGTCCCGTCAGCACAGCCCACGGCGAACTTCAGGAAAGGGGATCGACCGTCTTCCTAGAAATATAGATATGTCAGAAAACATTCGGACTTGACTCAGGCAATCACCTACCAGCTCAATAAGTTCTCGAACACCATGGAACTGCAGGTACAGCTTTCCGAGGACCTCATCTCGGTGCGCTTTTGGCACGTACTTCATTTTGGACGCATCTGGCATCCGTCGGTTGATGGCGACCTGGAAAGTGTGAAGCTTTAGTAGCTTCTGGCACGGGGAACATGGCTCTGGGTCCCCTCCGATAGGCGCCGAGACGTCGCGAAAGCAATCACTCGCAAATACAGCCCCAACACTTCGCCCAATCTTCCATTTGTGCAAAGTGAGCTCCCGTCGAATGACCATGCGCTGTTCTGAAGCGCTAAGATCACCCCATTCGACATCTTCCAATTCCAACAATTCCTTCGCAATACGAATACGGGAGGGGGCACCACCGCCAGATGCAGTGGCACGGGCCATATATATGCCGATCTTCTCATTTGATTCCCTCGTCAAGCCAGGACAGGGGAGGGGTTGCATTTCGGGTGGTGGGATGACTTTTCTGCCAGAAGCCTTCACAAACCCCAGCGAAAAGAGCGACCGTGTCGAAAGACCAGCACGCCTTGCTTTGGTGCATTTGGCCGTAGCGCGATGGTCAGTCCAACGCCGAGTATCGTAAAGTGCGCGCATGACCACCCATTCCGCGCAATGGGAACAACGCACGCGTCGAACATCTTCATTGTCGAATTCAGCGTTTCCGTCATCGTTAAGCACCTTGGCACGGAAGTTCCCCACTCTGGATGATTGCGGAACAAATGTAGACGTCCTTGCTGCCACATTGAGTTCCTTTTGATGCGCCCACGATGTTCCAGGTTTAGCCCCTTTATTTATGCGCCGGCGTTGACGGTGAGGTTTCCCCGAGTCATCTGACGCATCATCTTCTTCGTCAGACTCGTCGTAGTATTTGGAGGCAGGGCGATGTCTCGGTATGGGAGGGGGTGTATGATCAGAATCGTTCTCGAAAGCTGTTGTAGGAGGTGGTGAAGGAATACGGGCCGGAAATTCTGAATCAGATGGCATCTCCATGTCAGCATCTGGTAAATCCAGCAATAGATTGACGTCTTCGAGGCCCATGCCCTCGGGCCCATCGAAAGGCAGGTCTGAGAATATCGCATCTGTAGTCCCAGCGCTCGGTGATCCAGATGGAGACCCGGTCGGGCTAGCAGAACGAGACATGTAATCATCAGACGAAGGCTCAGGTGTAGTAGGAACTCCCTCGCGGTCCGTGTCAAGATCAGCCTGTAAAGTAAATTGCGTGTCAGCTTGGATGAGGCAAGGGTGCTTGAAAAAATACGTACCAGGTCTTCGACATCTGCGAAGGGTGCCGAAAGTCTAAGGAACCATTGCATCCTTTCGGATGCCGCCTTTTTGGGACACCACAAGTCATAGTGCAGGAGGACGAAGGCGAGGATACTCAAGACAATGATTCCACACGAGTGCGAGTCACATTGACGAGGGGAGGGGAAGTCCGGGGCAATGACGTGGAATTCTCCGGTATCGCCAAGCAGACATTTCAGCCACCATCGAATGAGGGCCAAATCCTCGCTCGGTATGGTACCACCCAAAGAATCTGAATACGCTATAGTCTTTGTAATCAGATTTATTTTCAATAGGGTCCAATGGTTTCCCGAGACATGCAACGGAAACCAAACAATGTCCACAAGGCCCGCACGCATCGCAGCCTCGATTGCAGAAAAGGTGGTTGGGCTGTAGGTAGTGCACTTGGTGCGAGCATTGCGCAAGGACTGTATAAAGAGGCAGTTAAGGATTCGAATGCGGCGCCCAGGGCTGATTCGCTGCAATATGTAATCGACGCCAGCATTGATCATGTCGTCGTTGAGCCATTCGTCACTAAGGAACAAAGCTAAATCTTGTGTACTGAGATGGACGGCAGAGCTCAATCCAGGCACGACGGTATCCCAGGGCAAGAATTGAAATGTATCGAAGCACTCGCAGACTCGGTCTGCGAGACTGGGAATAATCTGGGATGTGCGCTGCAGCCAATTGCGTGCTTCCTCCCAAACAGTGCGCTTCTTGATATAGAGCTGAATCTCGAAGAGCAGACTCTCTATCCAGAGCGGATAAAGAGCAGACAAATGGGGGAATTTAATCGAGGCTGCGCCCGAAAGCCAAGCATTGTTGAAAAATGTGCGAAGGGTACGTGTGAATGGTGTGGCGGTGAATATGGTATCCCGCCATGTAGCGTCGTATAATGGTGACGCCGTAACTGGCTCGTGCGAAAATTTGGCGCTGTCGGATGGTTCAGCTGAGAAGGCAGGGAGCTCCTCCTGCAGGAGCTCTTCGACAGTGAGGTTCGATTTTGGAATCGCAGCGGCGGCGTAGGCCGCAGGAGGAACCCGACGAGAAGCGTTCCGAGCACGCTTGACATGTTTTGGCAAGCCATCCGACCAAATGAGCCCCTGGCCGACCCAATCTGCTAGGTCGAAATCGATGGGAGGAGGACTGTCAGAGTCCGAGTCTGATGAGACATCCACAACAGACGACTCCAGCCCACTAGGCACGCTGTCCCCGCCTCCGGTAAAATAACGAGGTCGGCAACGAGGTCGGCAACGAGGACGCCGATGGGAAGTCGTCCTCTCCAGTCTTGCACCTCCAACAACCGACTGCACTTGGTACTCCAAAGGCGACATAGAATCGTTATCGTCGCTATCATCGCTATCTTCGCCCTCGTCGCTCTCGGTATCGCTCTCGCTCTCGGTGTCGCTTCCTTCATTGTTGTCGATGAAGGCAGTGGCTATAGTGATATCGATATGCTGTTGCGCGCGATGAGAATGAGGAGAATGGCTCGGTTGCGGCTGTCTGGGGAATATTTTAAAAGCTAGGCCATATTTTGTAGCCTTATCCAGACGCAGATGGGATATGTGGGTGCGGTGATATCGACGTGGTGGCCTTAAAGATCGGTGAAGAGGAAGGAACTCGGGGTATAGGCGATGAACTTCAAAACAATTAGTTGGTGGTGGTGTGAGAGGATACAGAACTCACTAATGCAGAAGAAGAGAACAGAGACTTCGAAGAGGTAAACACCGAGGGCGGAAGCAACTGTTATGGTGTCGACCGTGGTATTGAGGGCTATAAGCTTGATGGCCTGTAGAGTGCATGGGCTGGACGCGAATGAAACCAAAGTGGCGATGACATTGAGGAAGAAAAAAAGCAGGGGCCGGCACTCGTGAGCTATAGTACGGCTGGTGGAGGCCCTGAGGACCGGCTTGTGTGCGCGATAGTCTGGATGGACAGTAGATACATCAGAAAAAACGATAGAAATCCAGGCTCCATGAAGACTACCTTTTTTTCGCATTTTTTTTGGGAGGAGGCTGGATTCAAGCGGAAGATGTGTGGGCAACGAGACAAAAAATCGACGTGTCGGAGAGCTGCTTCGGGTATCAGCTAGAGCCCTGGATACGCTCCATATGAGTTTTAGAAAATCATATGGCCAGATAATCCTTGTGGCCGCCGCTGTGGCCGTGGCGCAATTGCCTATTTTGTGCCCGAAACACCATCTTAGGATATCTAAGGTTAATGTCAGCGATATACGGACTAGAAAATCATTATTCCGGCCGATTTAAGCAACATAGTGGGATCCTACCATGTGAGCGGATCCGATATGTAGTGCGGTCCCAAGTCCAGCCGTTGAAGATCAGCCATAGAACACAGAACCTCGAAGCTTGGAAAATTCCATGATGCTGTAGCTATGATGTGTCGCAGAAGCAGAGGAGTAGAGGAGTAGAGAGGAGTATATAAGAGGTTGAAAGTTGAAGGTCACACATGTGTCACATTGTCATCACGGCTTACCACGACCACCAGAAGTTGTGCAATAACTTTCGGGGGAGATTTGAAGAGCATCCATAAAAATTTAGAATATTATATTGTCTATCCCAGACTCCACTCAAAGTGCTTTTACGAACGGCAGGTCAAAATTAACCGCACGGTGAACACATTTATCTCAACTTGGATTAAATCAGTCATTTAGCGCCCTGCTCAGGCGATATTATGGCTTTTAGTGCTCGTAGAAATTCGGCGTGAAGGAAAATGAGAAACAATAGTATTTTGACGCGTAAAACGCGTCAGAAAACAGCCGAGAAACGCGAGGGGCGAGCAGTAGCGAACACCTGGGCGCGTTACCCGACATCCGTCCGCATATGGATAGGACATCGGGCGAGACCGGCCGTTTCCGTCAGCGCTTGTGATGGGACCAAGCGCTCCTTTTGGGCCGATTTCGTCAGCATAGTGATGAGACATTTGGCCTTTTTTGAGGCCAAATCCGTCCGCATAAGGATCGGACCACTTTCGGCATATGCCACTTACCTATCAAGAGAACCAAGCTACACCAAATGACATCCTCGCTTAACTGAGTTTTTGAGACGGACTAAGGACTTCCTTTTCACATCATTTGATCTGCTCCGCT